>JBBBDQ010000983.1:612500-705000 GCA_037127315.1 Ascarosepion bandense
TAGATAGAGAGAGAGAGAGAGGGAATGCTAAAATAGATAGATAGATAGATAGATAGATAGATAGATAGATAGATAGATAGATAGATAGTAAAGGAACAGCCTGAGATAGATAGATAGATAGATAGATAGATAGATAGATAGATAGATAGATAGATAGATAGATAGATAGATATGGACAGACTGATAAATCTCTATTCTTTTTGGTAAAATATACTTGTAAATCTTTATTTATTATTTTATTTTTACAAACTTTTAAAAATTTTAAAGTTTTTGTGATAGGCAATTATTTGTGACTGTCCTCTTTTTGTCCCTATTTCTCTTTTCATTCTTTTTGTTCCTCTCCTTTTGTTTGGTCTGTTTTTTTTTTTATTTAAATTTATTTTTGTTTTGTGTTATTATTGTGTGCTTATATGACCTTTTATAATTATATGTCTGTGTGATTATTTTGTGTGTGTCTGTTTCCATTCTCCTGTTTTGCGTTTGTATACATTTTTTCCTTAAATTTGTTTTGTGTATATGTGTGTTTCGGTGTATGTCTTCTTTATTCTGTGTGTCTGCATTGTGTGTCGTGTCATTGGATGTACGTTTCTTAATTATGTGACACTTCCTGTTTGAAATGTATGCACCTCTTCCCTTCACCTCACCTACTTTCAATCTGTAGAGTTTTTTTTTTTTTAATATTCTGAGTGAAATGTAACATTTGATTTTTGCTGTTTTGACAAAGCAGTTTACTAGTTTTACATCTACCGCAAGAAATTCTGGATTTATAACCGTTTAAATATGTGTTGATTTTTTTTCTACATATTGAGGTAGATAATATCAATTGAGCTCTCTATTTTTATCTGTATAATATTTTATATTAATTAGGTATTATTTTTGGATAATCCTCTCAGTTTTAACGGGTTTGTCATTTTTCAATATATATATATATATATATATATATATATATATATATATAGTGAGAGAGAGAGAGAGAAAGAGAGGGAGAGAAAGAGAGGGAGAGAGGGAAAGAGCGACAGATAGAGAGAGAGATGGAGAAAGAAGGAGGTATAAGTATATATAAAAAGAGAGTGAGAGATAGATAGATAGATAGATAGATAGATAGATAGATAGATAGTCAAAGGCCTGTTGAAGTTATTTTTCCTTTACATTCCCATGTATCTGTAACCAATATGTGCTTCTAGAATATGAAAGGCATGATTTCAAAAGTATTTTGTAAATCATCCGAGACTAATAAACCTCAAAAATGAGGAGAGCCTTCCAATTTGATTCAGTGTACGCGCGCACGCGCACGCACACACACATTATGCATATATATATGCATATATATAATATATATACGTATTTTTGTGTATGTAACTACGTGCATATTACAATGATATATAATTGTATAGATGGGTTTTATATTGTATATAAATATATTCTTTTTAATACGCTGTATTCGTAAACGCAGTCACTATGAATATATAAACATATTTAAATGTCCATAATATAAGAACGTACATAATATAGATATAATATACTATTTAAAATGCACAATCTGTAAACATTATTAATTGTACATTCATAAATATTTATCTAGTAAACCTCACAATAGATCAGTTGCTATTTTTGTCACTGTGTACGTTTCACGTCCCCGGTAGAGCTCTGAGGAGAGAGATTCGATAAACTGGTTTTGGTGCTCTTTGGTAATCGTCTTTTGTATTTCCATCTTACCAATTAGGGGTAATGAACTTGTTTTACTACGACTTTGTCATTTATTATTTCCTCTTATTACCAAAGAAAAAAAATATAGACTCCAGTTATACCATTCCTTACACCAATGTGAAGGGTCTACGTTACAACTTTCCAGAAGTGGAACGCCATCTTCTTCAGACCACAGATATGAATGTCTCAATCCCACAACAGAAGCTTACAATCTCAACCTACTTTCTCATAGGCTTACGTCCATATAACACCGAGACACCAATGCCCATACGATCACCGGAGTTAAGCACACGTCGAGTGTGGTTTGTACTTAGATGAGTGAACGCTTGGGAATACTAGGTGCTTTAAGCTTGGATGTGCAGATAGTGTCATGGATAATGACTCTGAATTGTTAATTGGGAAGCCGAGTTTGAATTCCAGTCGGGTTCATTATATTTTCTTATGCGAAAATACTCTTGAGAAAGTATGAATATACCTTTTCACCCCGCCAACAGCACGTTAATTAGTACAACTTTTGTCAGAAAATTATAATTATCTCCAAAGAGAAAATAAAATTTTGTATTTTTTAAAATTATTTCACCCCAAGCAAGGTGTTTACGCCATTGATGTGCAGGTTTATTAGTCTCGGGTGATAGATAGATAGATAGATAGACAGAGAGACAGACAGATAGATAGATAGATAGATAGATAGATAGATAGATAGATAGATAGATAGATAGATAGAGGGAATGCTAAAATAGATAGATAGATAGATAGATAGATAGATAGATAGATAGATAGATAGATAGATAGATAGATAGATGGAATGCTAAAATAGATAGATAGATAGATAGATAGATAGATAGATAGATAGATAGATAGATAGATAAAGGGCTAAAATAGATAGTATAGATAGATAGATAGATAGATAGATAGATAGATAGATAGATAGATAGATAGATAAAGGGAATGCTAAAATAGATAGATAGATAGATAGATAGATAGATAGATAGATAGATAGATAGATAAAGGGAATGCTAAAATAGATAGATAGATAGATAGATAGATAGATAGATAGATAGATAGATAGATAGATAATGAATAGAAATATGATAGAAATAGATAGATAGATAGATAGATAGATAGATAGATAGATAGATAGATAGATAGATAGATAAAGGGAATGCTAAAATAGATAGATAGATAGATAGATAGATAGATAGATAGATAGATAGATAGATAGAGGGAATGCTAAAATAGATAGATAGATAGATAGATAGATAGATAGATAGATAGATAGATAGATAGATAAAGGGAATGCTAAAATAGATAGATAGATAGATAGATAGATAGATAGATAGATAGATAAAGGGAATGCTAAAATAGATAGATAGATAGATAGATAGATAGATAGATAGATAGATAGATAGATAGATAGATAGATAAGCTAAAATAGATAGATAGATAGATAGATAGATAGATAGATAGATAGATAGATAGAATAATGAATAACATACTGGAATAGATAAATAGACAGATAGTCAAAGGCTTCTTGAAGTTATTTTTCTTTTACATTCCCAAGTAACAAGCAATATGTGTTCCTAGAATATGAAAGACATGATTTCGAAAGTATGATATAATAAGATAGTTGAAGTATTAGACAGGAGGAGATTGAAGGCAAAGACGAACCTACTACAGCGGGGGAAAGAGAACGAGCAAGAGAAGGATGTGAACACAGGAGTGAAAACAGTTGCGAAGGCAGAGAGAAAGGAAAAGAACAAGATATACGGGATGATGTGAAAACGGAGTTAAGTAGATAAGAGATGGGAATTCACTTTGCATTTAAATTCTTGGAAGTTATAGCCGTCAAGAAAGTAAGTATATGGAAGGGAGTTCCACAGGCGGAAAGCGCGAGAAAAGAATCTGATGGAATAGAATTGTCGCTTGCATTTGGTTGATATAACTGTAAAAGGGTGGGACCTTGTTTCCAGTCTGGTTGCCAGAGTAAATTCTTGTGGATGCGCATGCAAAATATTTTTTCTTTTTTTTTTTTAATCATATCACCCCAAGCAAGGCGGTAACGCCACTGATGCGCAGGGGGCTACTTAAGAGTAAGAAGATTGGAAAAAAGAAAGCCGGAAACCACATCCTAAAAAGGCAACGAGGGATGAGTCTCTTCACCTGTTCAAAAGACATGGGTGGAGTGTGAACCGGGCAATAGTTTAGTCTATCTACTCCAATTGAGGAAAAAAAGAGAAAAGAGTAAGAAGATTGGAAAAAAGAAAGCTGGAAACCACATCCTAAACAGGGAACAAGGGATGAGCCTCTTCATCTGTTCAAAAGACGCGGGTGGAGTGTGAACCGGGCAATAGTTTAGTCTGTCTACTCCAATTGAGAAAAAAAAAAAAAGAAAAGAGTAAGAAGATTGGAAAAAAGAAAGCTGGAAACCACATCCTAAACAGGGAACAAGGGATGAGCCTCTTCACCTGTTCAAAAGACGTGGGTGGAGTGTGAACCGGGCAATAGTTTAGTCTGTCTACTCCAATTGAGAGAGAGAAAAAAAGAAAACTTAATTAAAGTCCAGTCAAAGAAATTTCTGCTAAGAACAAAATCAATCCTTCAATTAGGCATGAAAAGTTTTAAAATTAAGCAAATGTGAATTTAACAACTTTAATAAAATACTGCAATAACAATTATAAATATGCTTGCTCATTATTATTTTAAGAAGTAAGGGGGTACAAATGAAAAGGATATGACAGTGACAATTTTTCTATTTCACTGAAACAGAGATTTCGGCATTATCCCTTAGTGCTATTCACCTCGGGGTTCTTGACAAAATCCAACGGAGAATCTGTAATGTGATCGATACCGACTTAGTATCCGCCCGTGCATTGAATACTGCTGCCATATCTGGTCGGGTGCCCCTGCTAATTTCCACGGGGTTCTTGACAAAATCCAACGGAGAATCTGTAATGTGATCGATACCGACTTAGTATCCGCCCGTGCATTGAATACTGCTGCCATATCTGGTCGGGTGCCCCTGCTAATTTCCACGGGGTTCTTGACAAAATCCAACGGAGAATCTGTAATGTGATCGATACCGACTTAGTATCCGCCCGTGCATTGAATACTGCTGCCATATCTGGTCGGGTGCCCCTGCTAATTTCCACGGGGTTCTTGACAAAATCCAACGGAGAATCTGTAATGTGATCGATACCGACTTAGTATCCGCCCGTGCATTGAATACTGCTGCCATATCTGGTTGGGTGCCCCTGCTAATTTCCACGGGGTTCTTGACAAAATCCAACGGAGAATCTGTAATGTGATCGATACCGACTTGGTAGCTCGGCTGCAGTCGCTGTCTCACCGGCGTGACGTGGATTCCCTGTGCCTCTTCTATAAATACTTTCACGGCTTCTGCTCCAATGAACTTAGATCACTGGTGACCCCTAGGTATGAATTTACACGAGCTACTAGATTAGCAACTAGGTTCCATCCTTTTACAGTGAAACCGATAAAAGTTAACCGCAATTTTTACTCTAACAGATTATTTTCTCACACGTCTTGCCTGTGGAATTCCCTTCCGTATACTTGCTTCCCCGACAGCTACACTCTTCAGGAATTTAAATGTAAGGTCAATAGTCATCTCCTATCTCACTAACTCGCATCTTTTATCTCATGCTCTTTCCTCCATCAACTCCAATCCCATTACACCGGTATCCTCATCCGTCTATTGCCCTCCTCCTGAGGTTTCCTATAACTAACCGTTCTTTCTCATCACTTTCCCCGGTGTAACCCCCTGCGCAATAGTGGCATTGCTTGAGGAGAAATGATTAAAAAAAAAAAAGAAAAAAAAGAGGGGTAATATACCGATAAACAAAAACAGCAACTAATCTCACTTTATAACCGAAGATGCCACGGCCACGGACTCTTAGTCTACATCAAGAACGGGTTTCCCTCTGCTCCCAATCAATATGGATGACGCCAGCCTCCTCGAAAGCAATACACTGCACATCCCTGTCATCACTTTTTCAACAGATCCAAATAGAACGACTACATCAAAACTATAGTTGCGTCTACTTCAAGGAAGGTTGTGTCACTGTGTCTTTTCAATCTTTTTTTTTATTTTTTCTCGTCAGAATCCATCTTGCACGTTTATAAATCTACCATTGGTCCGTGGATTGAATACTGTTGCTACATCTGGTGGAATGATCTTGATGTTCATCTCGAGGTTCTCGGCAAAATCCAAAGAATCATTTGCAATATAACTAATCTTGACCAGGCATCTCGATTTCAATCACTTTCAAAACAAAATGGCGTGGCTGTCCTCTGTCTTTTCTATAAATATTTTCATGGCAGTTGCCCTAACAATCTATTTTCCGTGGTACCACGACCGCATAAATTTATGTGCGTTGTGGTGCAGTGGATATCGGCTCGGAACGAGAAATCGGGGAACCAAGTTCAAATTCCAGCTGAATTCATTGCATTCACTTACGCGCAAATACCCTTAGGAAAGGTATTAATCCGTCTCTTCCTTCCAGTTATGGGTTAAATAACAGGACAGATTGGGTTCTATAGCCTTGGCTGGCAACCAGTCTACCGCAGAAAGCAATGGCAACCTACTGCGGGATAATCTTCTGCCCAGTCAGTTATGTCTCTTTCGAGGCATGATCGCCCAAGCGTGTTTCACGTATGGCAATTAACTGACTTACTAGCTTGGTATCTCTGGAAAGGTCTTCTTTATTTATAAAAAACAAAATCCTTCCTAACGGGTAAATTCCTGAAAGCAGTTACTAACAGCTAGTTTTTCGGTTAGTGGAAGCCAATGCAAGTATACCCCCAGGATCAGAACAATCGTCTTTTTGATTTATCCTAAAAATATTGATTTGCCCAAAAATACAATCAGACTATTTGTAAATATCCGTACCTATAATAATTACTACATACACGTACACCTCTAAATTTCTCGATGGTCAGAGATTGCCAGCTATCTCATCAAATCTGGCACTTACTACCAAGTGGGGTAAAAATGGCTGATTCTATTCAACGCCTCGAAAACGAAATTAGTTACATTCTATCATCGTTGATAGGACCACTATCGCTAATTACGGGAAACGAATATTCCCTCCGTAACCTGAGAAACCCTTGGGCGTTAAACTCATCTCTGACCTCAAATGGAACTTTTACCATCGATGTAAGATAAATGGTCGGCTACCTTTCCGCTCCAGTAAGTAACCTGACCCCTCGTGCTGCGCTCTACATCTAGAGGTCAAGATTAGGACGAAAATGAAGTCAGTTAAGTGCCATGCATGATACACGCTTTGGGCAATCATGTCTTGAAAGAGACAGGATTGAATGAACAGAAGATTATCCCGGAGTAGGTTACCATTGCTTTCTGCAGTAGACTGGTTGCCAGCCAAGGCTATAGAACCCAATCTGTTCTATTATTTAACCTATAACTGGAAAAAAGAAACAGATTAATACCTTTCTTTCGGTATTTGTGAGTAAATGAATGCAAGGAATTTAACTGGAATTCGAACTCGGCACCCGATTAGTCGTTCCGAGCCGATATCCACTGCACCACAAGGCACATCCTTAGTATGAAGTACTGTTGTCATATTGAGGCGACAGTTGCCCAGTTCCCACTTTCCAGTTATGACATGATTCTAAAACGTCTCCGAGTCTTTTTGGGTAACAAATTCTTTTCCCACCCTCCACATCTTTTCTCACGGGCGGGATGTGTCGAGACTTTTGCTGGTCTGTCGCAAATGGCATGGAAACAGCTCGGACAAAGCTCAATCCTTGGTTCATTCAGGTCTAAACTTCAAGACTAGGACTCGCCATGCCACATTCCCGCTCTATTCCATCGCTGAGAATCAGTTTCTCTAGAAAAGATTCTACCCGTGAACCACTGCTCTGAGAAAATGACTTCTAAGTGACTGTTTCCCTAATCACAGGTATCCTCTGAAAATGCGAATTAAAGTAATAAAAATCTTTCACATTATTAATTAAATATATATATATATATATATATCTATATATGATAGAAAAAGTCAAAGGGATTCTATTACTATTAAATATTTACACTCATCCAGTCAGAAGGTTAAATTTATTTATTTTCAAAGCCAATATTTATTATATATATGAAAATTCAAATTTTCCTCATTCAGATAGCTATTTCGATAGGTATTTTTAACTACCCTCCTCATCAGCGAGACCAAAATAGATAATGTGTTGGTCTCGTTGAGAAGATGAGTATTTACAAAAATACTTATAGAAATGGCCACCCGAAATAATTGCGGATGATTATATATACTGTCCACACAAGACTTGACAAGACAGACGAATGTCATCTCCGACTGCCGAAATAGGGTATTCTCTAGATGAGGTTGTTCGAAATTTATTGTTTGATAAATATCTGCTCTGTAATTAAATGCAGGAAGCATTTTTTGTGGATAATGTTTAATATTTTATAATTTTTAATATTATATGACTAGGATCCACTAATATTATTTACCAAGGAAAATTTTCTTTCCACAGATTGTTTACCGTCATTATATATATATATATATATATACACATATATATATATATATATATATATATATATATATATATAGAGAGAGAGAGAGAGAGAGAGAGAGTTTATAAAGGAAAAATCAACACGTCATAAACTATAGTTCATTTCAATGAACTTAATTAGCTCATATCATCAGACTCTTTTACAATATTTCCTCCATCTGGCCTAAAATTTCTGCCGGAATGAACGTTTTCTTAAAATGAAGAGGGAACATAATAGAAAGTATAATAATAAACATAAGATTACAAACAAATAAATAAATGTCAATAAATGTAAAGGGAAGGGGGAAGGAAAGAAGAGAGATAGAGTCCATTTCCCAAATATGGGTAGTATCCGTTTGAAGTTATTTTGACCGTCTAAGATGGCATGACCTCTGAAAAAAACTAATTACCCTGACATTTATTGTTATTTATTTATTTGTTTGTAATCTTATGTTTATTATTATTATTTCTATTATGGTTCCTCTTCATTTTAAGAAAATGTTAATTCCGGCAGAAATTTTATGCTAGATGGAGGAAATATTGTAAAAGAGTCTGTTGATATGAGCTAATTAAGCTCATTGAAATGAAATATAGTTTATAACTAATATGACGTGTTGAGTTTTCCTTTATAACCTTCATATCGCTCTGGTTAACACCATTCGAGCTCTCTGTATATATATATATATATATATATATATATATATATATATATATATGAGCGGAAATTGAGGTCAAAGCCGTGCAGCGATAGTAGTCTGTTTTATGCTTGAACGCAATTTTCAAACCATCGTCACCCTATCATCTATCCGAAACATTATCTTAACACACACACACACACACACACACACACACACACACACACACACACACACACACCGAGCCCCACTTTTAGGTATTTCTAATAAAATTAAATTATTTAAATTTTTAAGCTCGTAGAACTTATATTTTGGTATTCAGTCAAAAAGGTTTTTTGAAAGACTTCAAAAAAGTTACCCACGAAAAAAAAAAAATAACGATATTTAGTAACTCAGTTACAACAATTTTTTTCATAAAAGTATTCAAATTTTACTAAAATGTTCCAAATTAGGATGGGATTGTTTTTTCTTTTTTTTTTCTTTTTTTTAGGAATGATTAAAAGTTATGCGTCATTTTTTCCTGTTAACCGTCTTTTAAACATTGAAGAAAATTGGAAAAAGCAAAATAATTGATAACGACTTCCGTAAAAGTACTGCTGATTTTCATAAAAAATGGAATTGTTTATAGGGAGATATTTAGTTAGTTAAATGTACTGTTGAAATCAGTTGGTACGATAGTTCATCGCTGGAAGACGTGTCATTCCATTCATCCCGTAAGAGTGAGGAGGAAGGATAAAAGATAACAATTGATTTTGTATTTAAACATTTAGAGATTGTAGTTCCACAGGCGGGAAGTGCGAGAGAAGGTACTAATATAGTAGGAGTTGCAATTATATTTGCCTATTTTGACGGTAAAAAGTGGGACCTAGTTGCCAATCAAGTTACACGAGTAAGTTCATGAGGGTGAGGCACCAGAGAATGAAGGTCGTCAGAGCAGAAGCCGTGGAAATACTTGTAGAAAAGACAGAGGGAAGCCACATCCCGCAGGTAAGAAAGTAGCTAAAGGCGAGCTGCCAAATCGTGACCAATTACATTGCAGATCCTACTTTGGATTTTGTCAAGAACCCCAAGCAAACAGCAGGAGCACCTGACAAGATATGGCAACAGCATTCAATGCACGGACGAATAGTAGATTTATAAATGTGCCAGATTGACTTTGACGAGATAAACTTCTTGGCTCGGCGCAGCGATCCAACCATCTTAACAGTAGATATAGCAATTGATTCAATGAACTCATTCCACTTGAGATCGGCTGTGAGAATGAGGCCGAGGAGGTGCAGGGTGTCCCTTTCAGGGAGACTAATGTGATCTATATTAATGGAAGGTAGGAAAGCTTTTCTATGGAGTTAAAAGACAGAAGCTTCCTTTTGGAAACATCAAAATCTACGAGCCATTTCTTACCCAAATCCATCACAGATTGGAGGTCCTTTCCAAGGGCAGAAGCAAGGCTCTAGCAGATTTTGTTTTCAGACGGGAGTAGATGGTGGTGTCATCTGCTTAGATACCAATTTGGGAACTGACTACCTGAAGAAGATCATTGATAAATATCAGAAAGTGTGTAGGACCTAGATTAGCGTCTTGAGGGACACCCATGTTCACATGAAAGGATTTGGAAATTATGCCCATTAAGGAGGACTATCATTTCACGATTTGATAGGAACGTTTAGATTAAATTGAACAATCGCCCAATTATACTGTATCCCTATCGAAGTCTAACCGTACTGACAGCGAAACAGATTTGTTTGCGGATGACTATATATATATATATATATATATAGGGCTACAGTATAATTGGACGATTGTGTGTGTATGTATATATAGATCGCATATCTTCATTTAAGTATATTCTATAAATAATATATATATATTATTTCTATTTATTTTTAGCAAAAATCCTTTCCAGTTCAAATACTAACGTCCCTCTATATTTAAAAGCAAACAAATAATGCTGAACATGAGTTATGTTTTTGAAATACATTTAAATTCGCTAACTTTTTTAGCATTTAAAAATTTGGCTATTTCCAATTTTACAATACCCCGTTATCGTCTTTGAAATGGTGACACTTGTTTACAAAAGATCGTAACCAGAATGGTTAATTTTAAAATAATATAGCAAAGTGCATTCACCTGTGTTTGCAAAATCGCTATCACAACGATTAAAATAATTTGTCTTCGTTTGTCTTCGCAATTCATAAACTCAGAGGATGTCTAACGTACTTGGGTTTACAAAAACTTAACAACTATGAGCTTGTTAGAAAACTAGAAAGCATTATTAAAAAACTAGACATAGTATGTCTATATTAATTAATGAACTCCATAAATCGCAAAACACGGAGCTATGGTCTAACTAGACGCTTGTTTGATCTAATCCAATCGTTTCTTTCAAATCGCGTAATGAAGGTAGTATTGAACGGGTATGCTTCCAGATATTTTCATACGAACACGGGTGTCCCTCAAGGCTCTATTTTAAGTTCTACTTTTTTTCTGATCTTCATCAAGGATCTCCCTGATAACATAGGATTCGAAGTAGCCATTTACGCTGACGATACCACCATTCACTCCCGCCTCGATAAGAAATCTACCGAGACTGACAAAGCAAACCTCTCTGCTGAACTTCAAAAGGACTTCAAATCTGTGTTTGACTGGAGTAAGACATGCTCGTAAATTTTAATGCTTCCCATACGAAGCGGCTATTCCTTAGCCACCTAATCGTTCCTACCCCCCATCAGCTTGGATCAGGCTAGTCTCCCTGAAAGCAAAACACTGCGCCTCTTTGGGCTAACTCTATCAGCGGAGATCAATGGAATGACTACATTGAATCCATAGATAAATCTGCTGCTAGGAAGGATGGTTCACTGTGTAGGTCCAGGAAGTTTCGTCGTTTAAATTCATCTTGTACATATATAAATCTACCATCCGTCTGTGCATTGAATGTTACTGCTACATTTGGTCGGGTGCCCCTGCTATTCATCTGGGGGTTCTTGACAGAATCCAACAGAGAATCAGCAACGCAATTGATGACAACCTGGTAGCTCAACTCCAGTCACTCTCTCTCTCTTTATCTCTCTCTCTCTCTCTCTCACACACACACACACACATATATATATATATATATATAAATTGTTAGAAGTATAAAATGTTATCATAGCAAGAAACAAAGTAAACTCCATACTAACAGGCATTTTAGAAAAAAAAGAAAAAAAAGAACACGAAAACGACTGACCGGTTTCAATCCCTGTTTTCATCAGGGTTAACTGGGACTTTTAATTCATTACTATTTTAAAATATATTTAAAACTGAAGTTGAACATGAGTAAGAAAAATAGGGAGGGGCAGGCAATAGAGGGTTATTATGACTCCACAGAATTATCATCTAGTGCCTGTCCCTCCCCACATAGTATGAAATTTACTTTGCTTCTTAAGATATATATATATATATATATATATATATATATATATCTGTGTGTGTGTAGTTAATAATAATTCATTGTTTTTTTTATCTATGAGATAAGAATTGTTGGAATGTGCATTATCTATCTATCTATCTATCTATCTATCTATCTATCTATCTATCTATCTATCTATCCCAGTATTTCATTATCTATCTATCTATCTATATATCTATCTATCCCCATTGCCTGCCTATCTATCTATCTATCTATCTATCTATCTATCTATCTATCTATCTATCCCCATTGCCTGCCTATCTATCTATCTATCTATCTATCTATCTATCTATCTATCTATCTATCTATCTATCTATCTATCCCCATTGCCTATCTATCTATCTATCTATCTATCTATCTATCTATCCCAGTATTTCATTATCTATCTATCTATCTATCTATCTATCTATCTATCTATCTATCTATACCCATTGCCTGCCTATCTATCTATCTATCTATCTATCTATCTATCTATCTATCTATCTATCTATCTATCTATCTATCCCCATTGCCTGCCTATCTATCTATCTATCTATCTATCTATCTATCTATCTATCTATCTATCTATCTATCTATCTTGCCCAATATGCTTATTATCTCATTGGTGTTTATGCACTCAATTAGCGGCCTGACTTTTTTTTTTTTTTTTTTTTTGACAACGTCCCGAGTAGCTTTAGCGGACGATTGGAATGTTGTTCTTCACTCCTCACTCCAATATAGATCGTACAGGGAAAAGATAGGGTACTAAGAACCCGGATGTGATGCAATTTTGGGGACATTATCGACAAGCTTGATCTTGTTGACCCTAGGGATTTAGTGTAGACTTATAGGGCGGTTCAACTTCCGTGTTGCGTTGTAGTTACCGCGATTGAATTCTGGTTAAAATAGTCGAGTAGAGATCTTGCATTTTTTTTTTTGTATTTTCACCCTTGAGAATCTCTGAAGTGATATCAGTATTGCCTTGATGGAGATTTGCGGTCTTTGTTCTTTTTTTTTTTTATTACATGTCCAATGAAATCATTTTATTTATAATCATATTTCTCATTCTATAGTTTACGCAAATACTAGTATGTAACATACACTACAGGCCATAATTATTAGGATACCCTAGTTCTTTAAAAAGAAATTATGTGCTTCATACTATTTTTCAGAGGATAATTTTAAATAAAAATAGAATGATTCTTTTGTTATTATAACTTATAAGCAAAATGTTACAAGGCAAGAAAGTAAAGATGAATTCGTCCGAATCACGCTAAATTTTATTATATTCTTTCACTGATGAAACTGCAATATAGACAATTATTAAATACATATAAATTCATTTGATGCACATGTTATTGTATAGTATTAACAAAAGAACTATTCTGTTTTCATTTACAATTATTCACTTGGCAATAAATACTAAAAAATAGTAACAACATTGGGGTGGCCTAATAATTATGGCCGGTAGTGTGTATATATATATATACTTATTTATAAATGGAACTTTGTCTGTGTGTGTGTGTGTGTGTGTGTGTGTGTCTGTGTGTCCGTTACCTATAAACTGAAACGGCTGAACCGATTTTCTAGAAAATTTACACAGTTGTGCTATAAGCGTCTGCGAGTGTTTTTAGCTTGGTTTTGTGTCGAGGTACCCCCGCTAAATATCGAAAATCGAGAATCGATAAAATCGGGTGATAGAAGGAGTGGTCCGATTTTAATCAAATTTGATACACACATAGACAAAGACATAAGAAACGATATTCAGAAGTTTCAAGGTTGCAGTTCTTACAATAGTGCAGAGAATCGATCATATATATTTATAAAAGGCAAGATGTTTGTGTGTGTATCTGTTTATCTGCCTGTAACTTTGTATTTTTTCAGCCCTTTTATTTTAGTTTTTGCTTCGGGTTTGGCTCTAAGTAGGTATAATTTTAGTTCTTAGTCTCAGTCATGATACCATTTACTCAGAGGACATATCTAGCCTTCAAAATTCAGTTTACGACGAAAAATCTTATTTGATATCGATACCAGGAAATCAAAATTTGACTTATATCTATTCATTTTTCTTTCAGTCTACGGTTTCGCTTTAACTGGAAACAATTATTGCTTTTTAGTCTTTCGTGCCAACGTCCAAAGAGTCTGAGCTTCAGGACCATGGATTAGTTTTAAAGCTTTCATTACACCCGAGCAACATCGGGCTATACTGTTAGTATATATATATAAGATTGCTGCTTTTCCAGTAGTTTTACTGATAAAAGTCGCTTTGGTAAGTAGTTTTTTTTTTGTTTTTTTTTATCGCAAAGTGCTATATATCAGGGTGGAGATAGAGCATTGATTGCCTTAGAACAAAAATGTGTCACTTTAACTAAGCAGGTTCATCTCGACTTCAAAGTTTCGTGAGTACACCGTTATGATATCTTCATACATCGGGGCTGTTTTTTTTTCCCTAAAAAAACTTCGCACTTGTAAATTCTTTGCACTAAGACTAAAAATTAAAATTTTGAAATTTCAATACCAGAATATACTCCTAAATAAACGGAGGGAGATCATTAGTAATTGTCGTCATAAAAATAAGTATAAATTGCAATAATTAGCCTATTCTTCCAATTAGTCACAATAAGTTTCTTCTTAATTGGTTAAGCAGGATGTGCGTTGTGGTGCATTGGATATCGGCTCGGAACAAGAAATCAGGAAGCCGAGTTCAAATTCCAGCCGAATTCATTGCATTCACTTACGCGCAAATACCCTTAGGAAAGGTATTAATCCGTCTATTCCTTCCAGTTATGGATTAAATAACAGGACAGATTGGGTTCTATAGCCATGGTCGGCAACCAATCTACCGCAGATAGTAATGGCAACCTACTGCGGGATAATCTTCTGCCCAGTCAGTCATGTCTTCTTTCGAGACATGATCGCCCAAGCGTGTATCACGTACGGCACTTAACTGACTGACTGAAGCAGTTACTTCCCCCTTATCTACTACTACTACTACTAACCGAAAGGTTAAGCCACATACCTCCCACTACCAAAGAAAAATTACTACTAAAATTCCGCTTGCTTAACCCAATAAAAACCAATATCCCTTAACCTCTTCCTTTAATCGAGCAAATCTCTGGGTTTAAAATTTTTCTTCATTCTTTGTTTAAATCGGGCTGAGAATGCATGCCTAAATATGACATTTTGAAAATCGCTATTGCAAATTTAATTTTTATCTGAATTTACAGAAAAATATATATATATATTTGATGATTCACAATTTTAAAATAGCTATAGAAAAAAACATTTTATTATGATCGGCCTTGCCAAATATTAAAAAAAAAATCGTCAGGACTGTAAACGGGGAAATATGAAAACAAATACAAACATTATGGTTGACATTGCTGAAAGGGAAGGGAGGAAAGAAAAATTAAAGAAAAAAATTATTTTTTGCTAAGCTTAATATATATATATATATTCTTTGCATTTATCCATATATGTATTGGAATGTATAATTTGGGCAGATAGTCGTAATTAATATAGTTGAAACAAAACCCTTTACTTGAACCATGAGTGTCAACTCGAAGTGATTGCTTTCGAGGTTGGGACACGACGCCGGAAATCCGGCATTTAGTTTTCATATATTTCTGTCCAAATTTTTTACATCGGGCTGTTAGCATCCCCTGTATCAGCCTTTCATCTTGAATTCCCTCAGCTCAACCTTTGAGATAAAACATGAAAATTATTCTAAGATAATCCTCATACAAACTTCAGGAGAATATGTACTTGATACAGTAGAATTTACATTAGTGAAAAAAAAAGTTTCTTCAATAAAAAGAAAAGCAAAGAAAATACATCTGTAAATTAAAAAAAGGTTATGCAATGACACATGTTTCCTTTTATGAAAATAAACTCAAGAAAATAAACTGAAGTTATTTGATATTTAATATGATGCGTTCTTTATTAATGTTCTTGGAAATTTACTTCATCTTATCTCTCTATAAATACCTTTAAAGAAATCATTAAAAATTAATATCAGTCAGTTCCGTGCCATACGTTATACAGGCTTGAGCGATCATGTCTCGGGAAGAAAATTTTCCCGCAGTTGGTTGTCATTACTTTCTGTCGTAGCCTGTTTGCCAAAACAAGTCTATAGAACCCAATTTGCCCTGCTATTTAATTCATAGTTGGAAGGAGAAGCGCCGGTTAATACTTTTCCAAAGGTTTTTGCACGTAAGTGAATTCAAGGTATTCTACTAGAATTCGAACTCTGCTCTTCGATTTCTCATTTCAAGCCGATATTCACTACATAGCAATGTATATCCTTCTTTTTATTTCTCTTATTTGTGTCCTTGGAGTGGCAGTAAACTGCATTCAGCAGCAACACCTCTGATTGGGAAGTTGTGAGAAGCATGGGAACACTTTTTAATTGCTATTGTTCCCAGGTTCACCCTTACTCGGAGTGGTACCACCTATTAGGGTCCCAGCTATGGGCAAATAGTTAACCTCTAAACTTGGGTCAAAACACGATGAAAGTATAAAAATACACTTTTATAGAAATATATTCATAAAAAAATACTTTTATAGAAAAATATACATTTTTGTAGGAAAAATATTGCCAACAATACATTTTTCAAGGAAAAAATTATTACCAGCAAAACATTTTTGAATACAAAACTAGAAGGCATTTTTGTTTTCTAAAATAAAAAAGAATAAAAAGAATAAATTTTGATTAAAATCTGATTAAATCAACCTTCTCACTATAACCCAATACTAAAAAAAAAAAAAAATGCCTTAAATCCCCTCCTTTTTGGTATTAAATAACCCACAGGGGTTGATATGCCGTTAAACAAAACTCAAACTCAAACACTTATTTTATCGCAATATTACAGCCGAATTTTTAATATTTTATTTTATATATTTATTTTTAATAAAGTTCACCGAAAGAACAGGGTTACTCAATGAGGTGTGTGATATGAATTCAAGAGGATATCGAGAGTGGGGCAGCAACTAGGATAAAGAGGTCATATAAAATTTACCCTCATGACATGCAGAAACTAAGACTGTAGTGTTCAATTAAGAATGAACGCAGGAGTGTTTCCCACAGTCAATCAGTTAAGTGCCATACATGATACACGCTTTGGTCGATCATGTCTCGAAAGAGACATGACTTATTGAACAGAAGATTATCCCACAGTAGGTTGCCATTGCTTTCTTCAGTAGACTGGTTGCCAACTAAGGCTATAAAACGCAATCTGTTCTATTATTTAACTCATAACTGGAAGGAAGAGGTGGAATAATACCTTTCCCGACGGTTTTTACACCTAAATGAATGCAAGGAATTCAAGTGGAATTCGAACTCGGTTCCCTGATTTGTCATTCCAATTCGATATGCACCACAACGCACATTTCACAAAATAGCAGTTATTTGGACTACTTGTGGTTCCGAAACGGTGTGGTGCGCCTCATAATTTCGGCGGATATCAGGTGAGGCGCAGTAATCGAAAGACAAAGATTTAGAAACAGTTTTTAAAAAATTCATATGTCTAAAATAAAAATGATTTAAAAATTTAAAATATTATTATCGATTACTTGCAATATGCTTAAATCCCTGTATAAATAGTCATAAATAATTTGTATTTATTTCTGAGATGAGTAATTTTCAATAATCTTGGTATTATTTCGACCTTTGTTCTCATCTTGGTTGGTATAGGTGTTATACTTGACACAACGTTTCGACCAAGTACTCTCTGGTCATCATCAGGTGTTCATAGATTGGCTGGTGTGGATTATCTCGTTGATTGTTTCGGAATATTCTGTGAAATCAATTATTGTTTATTCATGTTGGAATTTGGTTCCTCACTATCAAGGATCGAACGCATGACCACTAGCTGATACTAACATATGTATTACCAACAACTATATGAACTATGTCACCGTACCGAAGGGCATTAGTGGTGAATATTTTGGAGACTTTTATATTCAATGTCAGATAGAAATTTGACAAATGGATTATGTTATTGGATATGTTATGTTCGTGCCACTTGTCATAATTTGCATTTATTATAACACCGATATCGACCAAAATGAGAACAAAAGTTCGAAATAATTCCAAGATGATCATAAATAATTATTGTTTTATCACAGATATTTTTGCATTATATCAAATATTAAACATATCGTAACTAGGGTAGGTAAATTGGAGGAGACAGTTATCAATGATAATTCACTGACTTCGAATCCGGGGTTATCTCCCTTTAACCCTCTTTCAGCATTTTTTATTTTTAATCCGAGAACATTAATCACGGGCATATAATACCCAACACAAATGACGCTATTTTAATTACAATTTGATTAAATTTTTAGTACCTGATATATATATATATATATAATAACAAATCGGTTTTATAACCATAAAACCTCTTTTAAAAACGAGAAGTATAAACATAGTACAGCCTTATCCACCTATGTATGGGAAATAAAAACCAAAACTAAAAAAGATCCCATTCTGAAATGGGAAATAATAATAAAAAAGTGCCCTAACTATAACAAAGACAATAAATTTTGTAGGGTATGTGACGAGGAGAAGCTAGCAATAGCTAAATTCGAACCGCCCAACAAACTTATTAACGCTAAAACTGAAATACTGAATAGGTGTAGATTCCACAAAGCAAAATTTCTTCCTTAGTGTCTCGGAACATACTGTGCCTCCCGGTATTTTTTTTTTCGAACCTCCCCTTCCCCACTTGGGTTAGTCTTTGCTAGGTGTGTCTATTTATTTGATTAGTCGTTGGTCTGCCTTTGCCCTGACGAGCCGTTGTGCGAAACCGCGGTAGGTCTTGGCGATCTTGCGATTTTTTCTCGTGCGCGTATATATATATATATATATATATATATATATATATATATATATTACATTTGTAAATGAGTTATGACGTGACCTAGGTTTCTACCATGAGTGGTGTCATCAGGCGATTTGCAATAACTGATTTTATCGTTTACCGTTTTCTTTAGGAATGCTCACGTAACGGTGTTTTTTTTTTTGTTTTTTTTGTACGCTCACATGGCAGAGAATTTTTGAACGCGCAATTTTTAATTACAGGGAATTATAGCGTTTTCATCCATGGTTTGATTAACCTAAGAGGTATTTTTTTTAGTATGGTTACACTTAGTCATAATTTCCGTTCTTTCATTCAACTGTTCGTTTTTGTTTGGGAATAGCATAATCTCTAACTTTTCTTCTTTGCACAGTCTACATATTTATATGATATATTATAATATATATATACTTATATTATATATTGTTATATATATTATATATATATATTATATATTCTTATATATTATTATACATAATTATTATATAATTATATTATTATATATTACATAATATTATATTATTATATAATATATTATTACATTATTACATAGTATTATATATTATATATTATTATAAATATTATTTATTATATATTCATATATATATATTATTATATGTATGATATATTATTATATATTATATATTACGTAATTATATTATATATAATTGGTATCCCCCATGCAAGTCAGTAAATCCAGTAAAGCAATTAGGACACAAATTGTTTCAGTGTGTAGAAGAATTAATAACCGAATTATTAATAATGAGATGGAATAGGAAATATCTACTTAAATACGAGTATTGATCAAAAATAATGTTCAAACAAGTCATTTCAAATTGTCGGTTGTTTATAAACAATATATATATATATATATATATATATATATATATATATTAGTCATCCACATACAAGCCCGTTTCGCTGTATCACAGCTCATCAGTGTGGCTAGACACATCCACTTTACCTCATATCAGAAATATAGACAAGGAATAATGTTTGATTAACGTTTCCACTTAACGTTTCCGATTTGTTTTTATCTTATTGCTTTGTCGATTTCCGGTTCATATTTCATCTGTATTTGATCCCAATTCATAAAGAAGTATGTTACTGGATTTTTTTATGTTGTTTTCTGTTTCATACTTAAAAAAAAAAACGTTTTCGATTGAATAACTACTAATCAGGAGAACAGTAGATAGCGATTGAGATCGCGTTTAAAGTTTTCCTGATTAAAGTTGGCTGGAAAGCATGGAGCCCTGAGGGACTTCCACAAGGGAAAGTGAAAGAAAAGAAACAGTTAGCATAGAATATACGGTTATATCATGACAGCACTACTGTAAACTGATGAGATCTCGACGTCAATCAAGAACTGCGTTTAAATTTTTAAAAAATCTAGTAGCGATTGCCAGGAGATCAACCGAACAATTACCATGAAAGTATATACAGAATTGACAAAAGAAAAGCAATTATACGAGAGTAGTAAAGCAACTGAGACCGAGCCACCACATCAACACCAATAATATTGCTGATTCTTCCTTAAATTTTATGAAGGATCTTAAAGTATATACAGAATTGACACAAAAAAGCAACTATACGACAGTAGTAAAGCAACTGAGACCGAGCCACCACATCAACACCAATAATATTGCTGATTCTTCCTTAAATTTTATGAAGGATCTTAAAGTATATACAGAATTGACACAAAAAAGCAACTATACGACAGTAGTAAAGCAACTGAGACCGAGCCACCACATCAACACCAATAATATTGCTGATTCTTCCTTAAATTTTATGAAGGATCTTAAAGTATATACAGAATTGACACAAAAAAGCAACTATACGACAGTAGTAAAGCAACTGAGACCGAGCCACCACATCAACACCAATAATATTGCTGATTCTTCCTTAAATTTTATGAAGGATCTTAAAGTATATACAGAATTGACACAAAAAAGCAACTATACGACAGTAGTAAAGCAACTGAGACCGAGCCACCACATCAACACCAATAATATTGCTGATTCTTCCTTAAATTTTATGAAGGATCTGAAAGTATATACAGAATTGACACAAAAAAGCAACTATACGACAGTAGTAAAGCAACTGAGACCGAGCCACCACATCAACACCAATAATATTGCTGATTCTTCCTTAAATTTTATGAAGGATCTTAAAGTATATACAGAATTGACACAAAAAAGCAACTATACGACAGTAGTAAAGCAACTGAGACCGAGCCACCACATCAACACCAATAATATTGCTGATTCTTCCTTAAATTTTATGAAGGATCTTAAAGTATATACAGAATTGACACAAAAAAGCAACTATACGACAGTAGTAAAGCAACTGAGACCGAGCCACCACATCAACACCAATAATATTGCTGATTCTTCCTTAAATTTTATGAAGGATCTTAAAGTATATACAGAATTGACACAAAAAATCAATTATACGACAGTAGTAAAGCAACTGGGACCGAGCCACCACATCAACACCAATAATATTGCTGATTCTTCCTTAAATTTTATGAAGGATCTTAAAGTATATACAGAATTGACACAAAAAATCAATTATACGACAGTAGTAAAGCAACTGAGACCGAGCCACCACATCAACACCAATAATATTGCTGATTCTTCCTTAAATTTTATGAAGGATCTTAAAGTATATACAGAATTGACACAAAAAAGCAACTATACGACAGTAGTAAAGCAACTGAGACCGAGCCACCACATCAACACCAATAATATTGCTGATTCCTTCTTAAATTTTATGAAAGATCTTAAAGTAATTAGCAGTATCGGGCCATATATGGCAGCAATATTCTAAGCCTGGACAGATATTTTTTTTATAATCATATCGCCCCAAGCAAGGTATTTTACTGCCACTGTTGTGCAGGGAGTTACATAGGAGGTATTTTATGAGAAAGAGTGACAAATTATAGGGGGTGTCAGGAAGTGTGTAAGAGAAGGATGAGAATACTGATGAGTGTGGAGTGGACGGGGAAAGCAGCATGAGAGAGTGGATGCAAGTCAGTGAGATAGGGGAGGACTATTAACTTTACATTTAAACTCTTGGAGATTGTAGCTGTCGGGGAAGCAAGTAAACGGAAGGGAATTCCACAGGTGGGAAGTGAGAGAAAAGAAGCTGTTGAAGTAGAATTTTGCGTTTACATTTTATTGGTTTCACAGTGAAAGGGTGGGGCTTAGTTGCTAATTTTGTTGCTCGAATAAATTCTTATATAGGAGACACCAGTGAGCGAAATATATATATATAAGTAATAGACCGTTTACCGACAGAAAAATGTCTACATAGAAATCAGTACCGAATGGAGAAAGACTAAACGAATTAAAATCCAGGAATAAAACGAAACCATTCCGACAACCTTAGCTACGAAGTCTTTGAATATTAAAGCGATTTGCAGAAGAAGGTTCATATTAAGGAGAACATAACGTGACAAATCATGATGATATCAAAAAAGACGTAGTCATAAGGATATGATTTCCCAACATGTGTAGTTTCAAGTGACATTACCATAGACAGGACGTTTGATATCTAAAGGAAATATTTCAGGAAAGATCTGAGTATAATACTGTGTAAATTTTGAACTTCCGACTGATTATTCAATATTCATGCTCACTTAGAATATGGTGCTGAAACATTCTCGGACCGAGCCATTTACCCATAAGCTAACCAAATGCCTAAACATAGAATATCTTTTTTTGGTCTAGTCGAGAAGTTTTAGCATTTCTCTCTCTCTCTCTCTCTCTCTCTCTCACACACACACACACACACACACACACACACACACACATATATATATATATATATATATATATGTGTGTGTGTGTGTGTGGTTAGATCCCGGCCAGAGGCAAGTGGATGTGTCTAGCCACACTGATGAGCTGTGATACAGCGAAACGGGCTTGTATGTGGATGATATAATATATAAATATATATTGTTTATAAACAACCCACAATTTAAGTATTTAAGTAGATGTTCTGTTTTTTTTTAAATATAATAATTAAATACGAGTATCGATCAAAAATAATGTTCAAACAAATCATTTCAAATTGTCGGTTGTTTATAATCAGTTTCGTTAATCTTCATTAATTTCCGTAACACACACACACACACACACACACACACACACACACACACACACACACATATTGTGTGCATTTTGGCCGCATTTTTTCATTTATGCAGGTTTCGTTAAATAATATAGACAAGTTCTGTCTACTTATTTTATGCAGGTTCCTTTCCCTATAGTCAGATAAGCTTGATAGTACTATCGTTAAAAGACAACAAGAAATCTCAGTAATTATTGATTTTTTTATCCGGTCTGAGCTTTCGGCTTACATAAACCATTATCAAAGAGTGAACATATAAGTTACTGACAAAGTAGAACTAAACAAAGAGAATTAAACATAGAGACACGCATATAAAGAGAGAGAGAAAGAGAAAGAGAGAGATATTTGTCTATACTTCTGAGATGAGGTAGTATTTACATTATTTACGATGTGGTCAGAGTATGAATCTAAACTTGTTTAAAAATGGAACATTGTCTGTGTGTGTTTATGAGTGTGTGTGTGTGTGTGTCCGTTACCTATAGACTCTGAAACGGCTGAACCGATTTTCTTGAAAATTTACACAGTTGTGACACTATAAGTGTCTGCGAGTGTTCTTAGTAAGGTTTTGTGTCGAGGTACCCCCGATAAATATCGAAAATCGATAATCGAAAAAATCGGGTTATAGAAGGAGTGGTCCGATTTTAATCAAATTTGATACACTCATAGACAAAGACATAAAAAACGATATTCAGATGTTTCAAGGTTGCAGTTCTTACAAAGTGCAGAAAATCGATAATATATATATATATATATATATATAATTTATAATCTCTATATATGGCAAGATGTTTGTGTGTGTGTCTGTTTATGTGCCTCTATGTCTGTATTTTTTCAGCCCTTTTATTTTAGTTTTTACTTCGGGTTTGGGAGGTATAATAGTAGTTCTTTGTCTCAGCCATGACACCATTTACTCAGAGGACTTATCTAGCCTTCAAAATGCAGTTTACGACGAAAAAAACTTATTTGATATCGATACCAGGAAATCAAAATTTGACTTACATCCATTCATTTTTCTTTTAGTCTACGGTTTCGCTTTAACTGGAAACAACTTTTGCTTTTTAGTCTTTCGTGACAACGTCCAAAGAGTCAGAGCTCCAGGACTATGGATTAGTTTTAAAGCTTTCATTACACCCGAGCAACGCCAGGCTATACTGCTAGTGTGTCATAAACGTATCTCAGCCAAAGACCTGGCTTTAATGTTGTGGATTCTCATGTCATTTCTTCGAAGTATTCCATGTATATGTTAGCCAATGATGGTGATATTGGCGAGACCATTGCTAAGCCTTCATCCTGTTGATGTATGTCTGATCCCATTGTAAAGTGTCAAGTCGGGATCGATTACATTGCCGATATTTCTTGAAATTTTGTCGAGAACCTTGAGGTGAAGCAAAACAAACCAGATATAGCAACAATATTCAATGCACGGTCGAATGATGGATTTAGAAACGTGTAAGATGGACTCTGACGAGAACAAACTTTCTGGGCCGACACAGTGACGAAATCCTCTTCAAAGATTCTAAATATAACTGCTTTCATTTAACTTACAACATCAACAACTAAAAAGATGTTTATAGTTATATGTGCGTTGTGGTGCAGTGGATATCGACTCGGAACGAGAAATTGGGGAGCCAAGTTCGAATCCCAGGTGAATTTCTTTGCGATCATATGTTGAAAGAGACATGACTAACTGGGCAACTGCGTAGTACTTTATCATTATTTTTGCGGTAGACTGGTCGCCAACCAAGGCTAAATAACCCAATCTGTCCTATAATTTAACCCATAATTAGAGGGAAGAGACGAATTAATACCTTTCCCAAGGGTACTTGTGCGTAAGTGAATGCAAGTAATTCAACTGGAATTCGAACTGGGCTTCCCAATTTGTCGTTCCGAGTCGATATCCACTGCACCACAACGCACATTCTAGTGTATCACATATAGGAATTAACTGACTGAGCTAACAGACCCCTAAGCAGATGTTTTCTCGATCACTGCAATTTTAACTTATTCAAGTCTAGGGTTCCCTTCCTATTCGCATAAACTGACACTTACTCTGTAACTGTTATGGTACCCTCCTACGAGGAATGAACACTTCCACTTCCTATATACCTGCGTGACTTCTAAGGAGCGGTGTAGAGGAGTTGAGAGCAGTTAATTAACGGCAGTTTAATAGAGCAGTACGGAGCAGTTCAACAGAGCAGTCAATTAGAGCAGTCAATAGTAGAATTTATGAGCAGTCAAGTACAGCAGTTAAGGACTCCTACTAGTCGGCAGTCTTGTACTTTATTTCTTCATTCCTATTGATTAACACTTTGAATATCTTGTTTCTACTAATACACTGTCAAACCTACCTCCTGTGTTCCGTGTCTTACTTCAGGCCAAACCGGTCATTACACATTGCGGCGAAGTTAAGCCACAACTACACAACAAATTGGCGACGAAGCTCCACAAGAATAACCCTTCTACCTAGAGTGGCTCTCGGGTATTGTTAAGAGTGTACCTCGCTGTAAAATAACATAAAATAAAATAAAATAAAATAACAAAGATTATTCCTTGGAAATGGCTAAAATTTAGTCAAAACGAAATAGCGTTAGGAAAACAGTTAGTCTATAAGGCCTGGCGATACCGAAATGTAGAAACCGCTGTGGCGTAATCGGTTAATCTTCCTAATAGCGTATATATATATATATAGGCTATTAGGAAGATTAACCGATTACGCCACAGTGGTTTCATATATATATATATATGCCTACTATATTATTTGGATAATAATAATAGTGTAACCAACCAAATTTTGGACTCTTTTTGCATTCGTTAATCCCCCAAAAGGAGACACTGGGTACGGATAGAAGAATAAACATAGTCAAATAAATAATTCTCTAATCGATGAACTACCCCTTACCGTAAAAAATCAACTACGGGAACATCGTTTACTCAATTTCGCTTAGAACGAAACGGATTGGCTAAAAAATATTTTACTTTTGTTTTTTTTAGCTCACTAGATGGATTCGGGTGAAACATTCAGGTATGATTGGCCTCATGTCTGGCGCAAACTGATTAGACTTTGGATTCGATCCCGTATGGGATAAATTTTCTGCTTTATTTTTCCTGTTTTTCACTAATATTTTTTGTACATTTCACATGCCAGATACTGCATTACCACTCCTAGATTTATTAACATCATTACGTTTTTCTTAACGCACTACTTTTTTCCACAAAACTGCTGTTATTTATAATATAAATTTAATACTTATTATTAAAAAAAAATAAAAAATAGTCCGGTCAAGTTCATTGTATGTATTCTCAATTTAATAATCATCTTCTGCTAATCGCTTAGATAGTGTCGCTATTTACATGGCGGAGGTTTTTAGTCTTTGACTGCTCTTTTTCATATTGTCTTTTACATATATACTTTTAGTTATATATGAATGTTACACACACACACACACACACACACACACACACACACACACACACACACACACACACACACACATATATATATATATATATATATAAATTAAAAAAGGATTAATTCAATGATGTTGAATGGCCATTTCGATATGAAGATCCCCACGGGGGATAACACATCACCTCAGCAACAGAAAAATCCTTTCAGAAACTGGAGAAAAATTAGTCTACTTTTCCTTTTAAATAGATTTGCAAATAAATTAAAAAAGAAAATAAGGAAAAATAAAGGAAAAGAAAAAGATAAAACAAAATAAAATCAAATAAACAAGAAAAGAAAAAATTGACATCGTCTGGGTTTGCAAAAGAAGGAAAGAGAATTGTAACTAAAAATTAACAGACAGCCGTGTTAAATCGACGTAAGGTTAAGCAACACGGAAAAAAGGTGGGAGATAAGAGAGATAAAGGAAGGAAGGGAGGGAAAAAGAAAAGAAAAGAAAGAAAAAATTTTTTTTAAAATATTACAGACGCTGGACATATTCAAAAACCTAACTTCCCAAAAACGTTGAAGTATTAGAAAAAGGCCTTTACTTAAAAAGGCATAATTATTTTTAAAGGGAATAAAAAGATATAGGAATTAAGATAAAATTATTTTAAAAAAGTTAGATCATTTGAATTAAACTAAATAAAGACATCGCTAGGTAAAAAAAAAAAATTAATTTACAATTATACATACATATAGAAGTACACACATACATACATACATATACACACACACAATATATATATATATATATATATATATATATTCTCATATATATATATATATATATATATATATATATATATATATATATATATTCCCAGATATTTCCTGGCGTGATTCGGATGTGAATTCCATATTTATATAAGACTTTGTTGCTTTTTTTACCGTACTTTTTCATTTACCGTGAAATGTCAGATTACGAATTTACCTACTTATGTATCACACAAAGAGCTAACCAAAACCTTTCAATTTCTTCTGTGCCTCTTCTGCCTCTCTTGCTATTTCTAAAAGTAAAAACGTTACTCTAAATTCTGATTTTCTATCTATAGTAAAAAATCTAATTTTGTATGCGTGTATGCAACTTCTGTAAAGCCGACGCAATTCACTGTAGCCAAAGATATTGATTTGAAACATTCTGAAAATTCGTCAAGAGAAAAAAAAAAAACATCACATTGTTTTTTTTTTCCAAGAATGTATTTTTTGTTGTTTTGTTATGATTTTTATGTTTTTTTTTTTTTGTTTTTGTTTTTTTGCAGAACATTCCTATGAAGATGATCACTGGACATAATATCTGTACCTTCTTTCGACCAACGATCAACCATTTTCTATCCCCCCTATCCTCTTAATCTTCACCTATTACCACCACTAACTTTTACATTCATATTTTAAAAACGCATTCATCACAACTATTTTAGCAGTAACATACTACCTTGAGTGTATCTCGATTTTTGTATTTGATAAAGTGTAGTATTAAAAACAATAGTAAATCTCGTGTCGTGTAATCTTTAGTAAACAGAATTTTTGAAATTTGCGTTTAAATTTTAGCTTACTATGTGTGATTTACTTTTGAACTAATCTTTTAATTCGACTAATGAAAAAATTACGCAATGTATGTATTAAACAACAAAACAGAATCTACGCTCACGCCTTAGATGGCAACCAAACTCGAATATGATGTAATTACTTTGAATGAATAGCAAAGTGGAAAAATTATCTGTAACACATTTCGTTCTCTAGAACAGTAATTCTTACCGTGTGCTCTTAGTAACACAAGGACCTAAAAAAATCTTAAAATTGGACTGGAGTCGACCTAAGGAAAATAGAGGAGTTTTTTTTTAAAATTCATTAATAAGTTGTAATAGGTTTTAGCGAGACAAGTTTGCTAACCATTAAAATGTGCTTTAAGGGTAAATAGAAATTTGCTTACATTTTCAGCTTATCGGATACAAATCCTTATCATCTAACAATTAACTCAAACGAAAAAAGTAGAATTGCACACCCGCAAAATCCTATCCCAACAACTATAACATTTTAGAAAAACCCAGACCAAAGCAAATTTCACAAGTCAGTGTGAAAAGTAAGATTCTAAATTCTGATTGGATAAGAAATAGAAAATTGATCTATGACCCTAATTATTTTTTTTTCATACCTAGAAAATGGTTATGCTGTTGGAGCCTGTCACATGACTAAAACTCACTTCTTAAACCACATCTCTTGACCGGTCAAATGAGTCCGACATAGGCGCAGGACCTTGTCGCAATATTACAAAAGAAAATTAAAGAAGCTAACCTGGACGTTAGGGCGCGTCACCTATTCGTTCTACCTCTCCTTCCAATTTTTCTTTCTTCGTCTTCACCCACACACCGTAAAAAAAAAAAAACATACTTCAACGGACTCCGATGAGTATGATCTCCTTTATTACTTGATTTTCCTTTTCACTTTTTCTCCAGCCATAAAAAAGAACACAGAATTTTATTAGCAACCTTTTACAACGTATTAGTGAATTCGATCTTCACCGGGTGCCCATAATTTCGGCTTTGTCTCACATCTAAGCGCCGTACAACATACTTGGTTAATAAATTCGGTGACAGAGTAAATATAAATTCACTCCCTCGGCCGGGGAGTAAGAGATTAACACTTTACGCTGTAAGATTTTCTAGAAAAAGTCATTCAACCTTTGAGATTTCACTCACCCGGTCGACTCAATCGATTAAAACTTAATTGGGCGAGTAAAGTTTATTGCTTTACTCGCCCGCGGTCGATTAAAAATCTCGCAAATATAGACAAAGGAAATCTGATTTACTTTTACAACCCAAGAGTATGCTTTGAAGATTCACAAGTTACTTAGAATGACCTTTTATCGTCCCGGTCAGTGTAAACATTCGTTTATTTAACGCTTCCAGAGCGGAGCCAAAATGTCGCTGTCGTGACGCTCACAGATTTCTAGAAACTCATTTAGAAAAATATTATTCTTGATTGAACATCTGTATTTTCTCGCCGTTTACGAAAAGTAACGACGAACATTTGAAAGAAAAACAGATATGCATCCTTCTTTCAAGTACGCATTGAAAAAAATTATACAGGTAAGTAATTTTTTTTAGAGAAAATCTTTGAGAAAATCAGATTTGCTATTTTTTATCTTCTATAAGATGGAGGCTGTAGTCAAACAAAAGAAACTACGAATGTCGGTACATCCACTCAGTTGCCAAAAAAATAAAAAAAAAACAAAAAAACAGCATATCATGATGCTAAAAGGACTCAAACTTAACAAAAAAATAAAGTTTTATCATTAAAATATTTATGCTATTATTAAGGGGAAAGATCAAATTTTGTTGCTATTATTTTTTTTAAAAAGTTGAATTTTTTCTAACACGTTCGAAATTTTAATTAAAATTTCATTTTTTATTTTCCGTCAGCGATTCACGCTATGTTTACGTAAGGCGACTATTAAAAAAATGGAGTCGGTCGAGTAAAATGATTTTAAGGCGAGTAAATTTTCCGTCACTCTAGACCGCCGGTCGAGGATTTCTTTTACAAATCTCAAAGGTTGGTCTTAACTACACAATTTCGAAACCGGAACATAAGCAAAGCAATTTCAAAAGAATTATTACATCTTATTATTTAATCCGATATATTTTTGATGACTTCAAACATTAATCTTAGGAAATAAATGTATTTGATTAAACGTCCTGTTTATTTTAAACAGTAAGATTAAGGCCTACCGAAGCATTAACTCAAAACAAACAGTTGTTTCTTTGGCCTAGAAGGACGCAGTTTCGAGTTCTACAGAAAGTTCTACAGAAAGACGCATTTATTTTATGGCGTTTTATCGAATGAACAGTATGGTTGACGAAAAAACAAAAACAATGTCTAAAATAAATAGAACGTTTACTCCAATACGCAAAAAAATAACATTTAAAACTAAATATATATATATATATAGTCATCCGCAGACAGATCAGTTTCGCAGCTCATCATCAGTACGGTTAGACTCCGATTGCTTCTAACCCAGGATTGAAACCCGACCGAATTGGTAAAAGTTGGCGATTCTACCTCCGGGCTATGGGCGTTCGGTAGACGAAGGCAGCCTTTTTAGCATATATATTGTCATTATACACGCCCAATAGCCAGAGTGCTCTAATTCATTAGTGAATGAGCGATGCATGTATGCGAGAGTAGCTACTGTTTTTCAAAGTCTGCCATTCTTCCAGAGTGCTCAATCAGGGTGTGAGAGCGTAAATAGTCATCCGCAGACTATATATATATATATATATATATATATATGTGTGTGTGTGTGTGTGTGTGTGTGTGTGTGTGTGTGTGTGTAATTGTTACTAATGAAAATATTTTCCTCAGTTAGATATTTACTTTAAAAGTGCTCAGTACAGCAGCAGAACATAAATATATGGTAATTATTATTATTATTATTATTATTATTATTATTATAATTGCATGCTGCAACTTCATAGTAATAAAGTTTCGGTGCTAAAACTTCATTTTCAGGCAGTAAAATAGGATTATTATTTTGTAATCAAAATTAATTTTGTATTATTTAATATTTGGTATTATTTATTGTTTTGTATTTTTTATTAATTTAGTTTGTACATAATAAATTAAAACTATTTTACTGTCTGATAATGGTGTTTTCACACCGAAAGTTTATACCTATCAAGTTGCACTATGCAATTATTATAAAAATAATAATAAGTATTACTATATATATATATATATATATATATATATATATATATATATATATATCAAAATAATGATTTTATACCACAGAACAGGGATATGGATTTAAATAAACAATTTCATGTTCATTTTTTTTAAATATCTGGATCGAGGCTGCCTTTTGGCCAACGCTTCATCAGGGAGCAGTCGTTGGCAACTTTATGTCAGATTGATTAAGAAAGAATTATGAGTGTTAGTATTGGAACACCCTTAATATTACGAATACTGTAAATACGTAAAATTATATATATATATATATATATATATATATATATATATATATATATATATATATACTGTTAAATATCAGAGAAAATGAATGTCTATTATATTTCATAATGAGCTGCTCTAAACATTGTATTTTGGCTTTAATTTCAGGTGAAAATAAAGACAAAAACTATCTAACATTTGGATATTTTTTTTATTAAATTGGTTCTAAGCTTTCGGCTCACATGAGCCATATGCAGAGAGGTTACATGTGAGCCTAAATCTTAGTACTAACTTAATAAAAAATATCCAAAAAATGGACCTGTTTAGTTTTCTCTGTATAACTCCAGTCTGTTAATAATTTAAATGATCTATGTTCACTGTATATTAAATGTTCATCCTTTGATAATGGCTTATGTAAGCCGAAAGCTCAGACCTGGTAAAAAAAAAATAAACAATTATTGCGATTTCTTGTCGTCTTTTCATGACAACACGATCAAGCTAATCAGATCATACGAAAGGATCTTACACAAAATAAATAGACAGAACTTGTCTATATTATTCAATGAAACCTGTATTAATGAAAAATGCTGCCAAAATACAGATCTGTTTCTCTGTATCACAGCTCATCAGTACGTTTAGAGTTCCGATTTTTTTTTAACCCAGGATTGAAACCTGACCGAATTGTCGTCAGTCGACAATTCTACCTCTACTATGGGCGCTCGGCAGATGTATCATACGCCAGTAGCCAGAGTGCTCTAATTCATTACTGAATGAGTGATGAGTAGATGCTAGAGCAGCTACTGTCTTTTCAAATTTTACCATTCTTCCAGAGTGCTCAATCAGTGTGTGAGCATATATATATATATATATATATATGCTCAATCAGTGTGTGAGCATATATATATATATATATATATATATAGAGAGAGAGAGAGAGAGAGTGAAAGAGAAAGCGAAAGAGAGAGATAAATGACTTTTTCTGGGATATTGACATCAATGTCTACTTTTACATTTACAGAGGCTCTATCCGTGATATTGAGCACTTTATAGCATAACTTAAATCTCTATTTTATCATTATTATCAATATATATAAATAGAGAGGGTGATTTAAAGGTAACTCTCTGTTTTATGCATGAGTGGTCAACCAAGGGTCATGGGTAAACAGCCTGTGACTTTTTCATTGGGGGTAGTTAAAAGGGCAAATCTACTATACCAAACGAAATCTTTGGAAGAACGTAAAGGGCGAATATAAGAAATTATGTCTTTTATATTATAATAGTTCTTGGTGAAACCAGTTGACGTAATTCCTGGGCGGCCCGAAAAGCTGGTAGCGAAATCTGGTGCTCATATTCTTGCAAAAATTATAATTAATGATAAATTATAAATATTTCAAAATGGGCATATACAGGTAGAAAGTAGGAGAAGATCAAAAGCATGAGATAATGCGTATTCTTAATTGTATTGGAAGGGATAAGGGTACTAATGAGAAGATACAGAAAGAAGGCAAAGGTGATAAAATGCATGCGATAATGGGTATTCTTAATTGTAATGGAATGGATAAGGGTACTAATGAGAAGATACAAGCAGAAGTGGGGGAGATGATCGGAGGCATGAGATTATGGGCATTCCTAATTTTATTGGAAGGGATTATTGCTATCAAGTTGCAGCATGCAATAATAATAATAATGATAATTACCATATATTTATGATCTACTTTGATATTAATCCCTTTTTAAAATAAATATCTACCTGTGGAAAATACTTTCATTAGTAACAATTAATCATATATATATATATATATATATATATGACAAGAAAGAACACGTAGATTAAAACTCACTGTTCAAGCATTTACTTCTATAAAGTGTGCTCGATACAGAGTAGAGCTTATAAGTGGAAGATACAGGCAGAAGTGGGAAGGTTATCAAAGGCATGAGATAATGGGTATTCTTAATTGTATTGGAAGGGATAAGGGCACTAATGTGAAGATACAGGCAGAAAGGGGAAGACGATCAGAAGCATGAGATTAATGGGCATTCCTAATTTTATTGGAAGAGCAACGGCGCAAATGGGAAGATACAGGCAGAAGGGGAAAGATCATCAGAGGCATGAGATAATGGGAATTCTTAATTTTATTAGAAGGGATAAGGGCACTAATGTGAAGATACGGGCAGAATGGTGAAGACGATCACAGGCATGAGATAATGGACATTCCTAATTTTATTGGAATGGATAAGGGCGCAAATGAGAAGATACAGGCAGAAGGTGAGAGAGGAAAAGTTATAAAGATAATGGGAATGCTTGGCTGTCAACCCCTATGGAACGTATGATTTTTATCGGTGATACTGTTTTGTTACTTGCGGTTTTTATTTTTACTTTTACTAACGCCTCCTTCGTTTGGATGTTAAAATTAGGGACGGGTGAAGATGTTGATATCTGGAGAAGAGAGCAGCTGGAACGCATCACGTAACCATAACACTCCGCCACACCTAACTCTTCTGAAGTCTCCTTTTAAGCTGGGACAAGAAAATTATACTGCTTGTGACGATAGTAAAGGCTGATTCACAATCCTAGAATCATAAAAAAGGCATTCCTTATTCTGAAATTTCTTGCAACACAGAAGGGAATACGGCGGACCTGAAGCAAACTACCACCGCATTTAATTTCGTTGTTTTTCTTTTACTTCTTTCAGCGCAGTTCTATCGATTACCCCCTTAGCTTTACGATTACCAAAAAAGATTTTGAAAAATTTCAATATTCAAACATTTTCAGACAGGGGATCAGTTTCTCATACAACATTCTTTATAGTAAATCGAGTCTCCATTTTGAAACCAGTCTCCGGTACGACATTACTGCCACCTGTAAATGTATTCATTATCAAATTTTTTAGGACATTTTTCCAGTGCAGCACACCTTAAATTTTACGAATGACAAAAAAATTTGCAAAAATTTAAATATTTAAGCGATTTAGTGAAGAGAACAGTTTCTCGTACAACCTTATAGTGAATTGAAAATGGAGGATCGATTTACTTTAACGTTGTATGAGAAACTGACCCCCTACAAAATTTGTTTAAACATTGTAAGTTTTCAAATTTTTTTTTTGATAATCGGAAAGTTTCAGTAACTATCGATAGAACTGTGCTGAAAAAAGTAAAAAAAAAAAAAAATAGAAAAACAATGAAATTAGCATAAACAAAGCAACGTGATTGGATTGAAAATGGAGGATCGATTTACTTTAACGTTGTATGAGAAATTGAACCCCACCCCAAATTTCTTTAAATATTGTAATTTTTCAAAATTTTTTTTGATAATCGGAAAGTTTAAGTAACAATCAATAAGACTGCGCTGAAAAAGTAAAACAAATAAATAAATAAATAAAAACAGTGAAATTGAACGTGGTGGTAGTCTGGTTCAGGTCCTCCCGGAATACAAAAAACTATATATACGATGAAGCACACTCATTCGAACATGCACTCCCCCAATATATAACATTATTCTCTGACTTTCTGTGATGAGTTGTCATTATTTATATTCGGATTAAACAGAAAGTTTGACACTGAGATCCGAAGGCGTATTGGAATGGCTAACGGTGCATTCCAAAAAAACTAAGCAGAGGCAGGAGAATTTTGTTGGAAAGAAAGAAAAGATTACGGGACTGTTACGCGTTATCTGTCGTCCTATATGACAGCGAATGCTGGACAATCTCCTTAAAGATGAAAGAGAGGCTCGAGGCAATCGATATGTTGTTCGACAGAATGGTGCTGAGGATCCAGAGACCGAACACGAGAGCAACGAACTGGTTTTTATAGAGAATGGAAGCAAAAAATGAAGGCGGAACACTAAATAAAATGCAGAAATCAAATGCGGAGGAATATATACTACTAATACTAATAATAATAACTGAAGCAAACAGGCCAGACATTATTGTTAAAAACCAGAAAGAGAAAACTTGTCTATTAATTGATATGGCTTGTCCAGCGGATTGTAACATAGCAACCAAGGAATTTGAAAAACTGTCAAAATATAAAGACCTGGAAATTGAAATAGAAAAAATGTGGAAATTGAAAACAAGAGTTGTGCCAGTGATAGTAGGTGCACTTGGAATGACAAAAAATGGAACAAAACAACACATTGAAAGAATCCCTGGAAACCCCAGCTTAAGAGATATACAAAAAATTGTCTTATTAAGTACAGCCCACACAGCAAGGAAAACTTTATCTATGTAACGCTAGGGATGATAGGGAAGATAGAAAAACATGAAATGGGGCCATAACAACACGCCACGACCTGCCTTAGTCTCCCCGCAGACTTGGTTGGTAGTGAGACCAAAGCAGAAATCGAAATATGATGAAAAATGACATAATAATTGCGAAATCTAACAAAAATTACTACTACTACTACTACTAATAATAATAATAATTAGAATTACTAACAATTATTTATATTCGGACTACTAACAGTACAATACTCTTTACTTTGTATCTAACGGGATTTTCCTGTTTCTTGTTAATTTGCTTAGTTTTGGAAATCATCTTTTGTTATTCCTATGCCTTTTCGGTTTCATACTTTCCTTCCTCTGTTAAAAGACTCACCAGATATTTAAAAATTTGTATTTGTCTCATTTTGTTTCTTTGCAATTGAATTCATCGTATTCACTTACGCGCAATTTGGTAAACACATTAGAATAGTCAAGAACCTCTACTTACAGTAAATCGTCTGCAGACGGACAGGAAACGAGTTCACCTTTTCACAGTATCTATTCAACTTATACAGAGAGACAATTCTGAGAGCCCTATAAGTCATGCCAGGATTCATCATTGGCGGCCACAATCTGAACAATATATGATACGCAGATGATACAGTGCTGATAGCAGACACGGAAAGGAAACTACAAGATCTCCTAAAGAAGGGAGCTGAAGAAAACGGATAGAAAGGATCACAAATAAACTACAAGAAAACTGAATGCATGTTCATCAGTAAAAAGAAGAGCTCAAATTGCCAACTACAGGCTGGGGATACTAAAATCAAGTAAGTACAGACATTTAAATACTGGATATGTGCAGAAGACGGAAAGTGCGATACTGAGACCCGAAAGTGAATTGGCTTGGCCAAGAATGCATTCCAGAAATGTTCTAACAGAGGATGCATTCCAGAAGTTGAGGAGTGTATCGAGAGACAAGAACATTTCACTAGAAACAAAGAAGTGAGTACTGTATTGTAATGTGATGTCTGGTCTTCATTATGGTAGTAAATGCTTGAAAATCTTCTCAAAGATGAAGGAAAGACTTGAAGAAATCCAAATGTGATTCTACAGAAGGATGCTGAGGATACTCTGGACCGAACATGTGAGAAACGATGAGGTTTTTGAAAGGATGAAAACGAAAAGGAAACTGGTAATTAATTACATTAGGAAAAGACAGTTGAATTTCCTGGGATATGTAATGAGGATGGGGGGCTTGGAGAAACTGATACTCAAAAGTCAGATGAAGGGGAAGAGAGACAGGGGAAAGGAATGCATAACATACTTGAAGGGCTTGAGCAAATGATTGGCAGAGCGGGGTTTAGGTGAGGTCACAGGAAAAAGCGTGCTAAGAGCCACTAGTGGTAGGAAAATGTGGAAGGCCATGATCGTCTACATCCTGAAGGAACCCGGCACATAGAAGAAGAATAATCTCGGCTTTAGTCAATTCCCCACCAACGTAAAGTTGCCTCTGCATCACTTTTTTAAAAAATACTATTATGGTAAATGTTCAGACGAGCTATTCGCTATGGGGTTTAAGCATTTTGAATTTAAACGCAGTACTAGACTAGTACTGGGATGTGCATTGTGGTGCAGTGGATATCGATCCTGAACAACAAATTAGGGTGCCGAGTTCGAATTCCAGTTGAATTCTTTGCATTCACTTACGCACAAATACCTTTGGGAAAGGTATTAATCTGTCTCTTCCCTCTAGTTATAGGTTAAATAATAGGACAGATTGGGTTTTATAGCCTTGGCTGGCAACCAGTCAACCACAGAAAGCAATGGCAACCAGTCAGTCGCGTCTCTTTCAAGACATGATCGCTCAAGCGTGTATCACGTATGGCAACTGACTGACGAGACAAGAGTCGAGATCTCAATAATTTACAGTTGAGATTGCGAGATGTAACTGTAAGTTCAATGCAAACAATTTCTTTTCTCGGTTTTCTCGCTTGTACAACTCTCTTCCTGATTTATGCATTCCAGCCAACTTTAGTCTTCAAAACTTTAAACTTTAGTCTTCTAAACTTTAAACTTTAAAAACTTTTAATGACTGGTTGCCATTGCTTTCTGTGGTTGACTGGTTGCCAGCCAAGGCTATAAAACCCAATCTGTCCTATTATTCAATCCATAACTGTAGGGAAGAGACGGATTAATACCTTTCCCAAGAGTCAATCGCTACCTACTGTCCTGATTACTTTTTTGTTATCGATCCTAAGCAATATTTCTCGTTTCCAACACTTCCAAAACGAGTAATCCCTTGTGTCTGTTGTGGAGTCGTTGTGGCGAAATCTTAGTCACTAAGTTGTGGCCTGTTTAGCGCAGAAAAAAAAGACACAGAAACAGGAAAGTAAGTTCAAACAGAGTATTAGAATAACAAGAATATATGTACAAAGTAAAGTTTTAGTATTCAGAAAACAGAAGTGTAATCCTAACGGTATAGTTACACTGCGTCTTGACTGTCTCCAGACTGTCACACGACTGTCCCAGAGCTGCGTCCCCGGAACTTACTCCGGTTATTATTTATAGCAGGAGGAAGAGTCCATTCCACGTAGAAGGGTACCATAATTGTGTCATAGTGGTTTTACTGCCATGTTTGGAGTGATCTCTGTTAAATAACAACAACAACAACAAAAAAAGAAGCAAAACAAGAACAAAATGAAATCAATACAACTTTTAAAATATCTGTTTAAATAGAGGAAGAATGTGTGAATCCGAAGAGGCTTAGGAATAACGAAAGTGGATTGCTAAAACTAAGCAAGTTATTAAGAAGCAGGAAAATCTCGTTAGATACAAAGTAAAGGGTATTGTACTGTACTGTAATATCAGTCCTCCTAAATTGTTGTGAACGCTGGACAATCTCCTCACAGTTAAAGAAGAAACTTGAAGAAAAAGAATTGTCGCTCTACAGAAGGATGTTGAGAATACCATGACACAACTATATTTGCAACGGCAAAGTTTTAGAGAAAACGAAAACAAAAAATAAACTTAGGTTTAACAGCAGAAAGATAACGTTGAAATTACTAGGGCACGTAACAAGGAAAGAGGACTTGGAGAAGTTAACACTTACAGGATAGTTTGAGAAAACAGCGCACAACCTATCAAACGAGCTTGTGTATATAGAAGGCGGAACAAGGTTTAGAAGAGATAATAAAAAGACAAAATTTATTAAAAGCCATAAAAGGAAATTGTGAAAAGCCTTGATCGTTTACATCTTGATGAGACACTCTCACATAGAAGAAGAACAAGCTACTATAACTGTATGGCAAAAAAGGTTTAGGAGAAAACAAACCGACAGCATTTATTAAGAGAACAGACAGGAAATTGTAGAGAGCCATGATCGTTTATATCTTGGTGAAGAAAGGCGTGTAGAAAAGAATAACCTTGTGTAAATGGATGGTAGAAGAAAGGGGAAATTAGGAAAAACATTATTGAGAGCTACAAAGTAGAGAAAATTGTGGAGAACTATGATCGCTAAATGTCTGAATAAACACGGTACATAGAAGATTCTCATTTTTGTTTTTTTGCTATGCATTCAACATTTCGGTCGATATACTCTCCGGCCTTGTTCAGCTGTATTTCGTACTTGATATTCTTTTAACCTGACAATTTTCTTTCAAATCACGTTGCCTCAAATGACGTTATAACTGAAACATACGCGCCTCGACCTGGTGGAATGATGAGCAAGGTTGTCTTGCTAGAACTATTACGACTGAGTCGGGAGTTTAATCCTGACTGGGTGTCCCATACTTTCGACCATGTGCCACATCTAAGGTACGCTTAGAAAATCACCATATAATGCGAATCACCATTTTTACAAAAAGTACAAACGAAAATGTGTGTATTGTATTTAACCATTAATTGTTTAAAGCATACTATGTGCCGTGTCCTCTGGGCAATCATGACTCTCCACATTTTTCCTGTCTCTTGTGGCCGTTTTCAAAATTAATAAACTGTTTCCCTCTAAAAAGGAGTTACTATGACGTGTTTATTCTATTAAACCATTAAATGTTTAAAGTAAGTTATGTGCCGTGTCCTCTGGGCAATCATGACTCTCCACATCTTTCCTGTCTCTTGTGGCCGTTTTCAAAATTAATAAACCTTTTTTATAATCATATCGCTCCAAGCAAGGCAGTTTACTGCCACTGGTGCGCAGGGGTTTACATAGGAGGAAAGTTATGAGAACAAGTGACAGGTTACAGGGAGTGTCAGGAAGAGAGTATGAGAAGGAAGAGAATATTGATGAGAGTGGAGTGGACGGAGAAAAGAGCATGAGAGAGAGAGGATGCAAGTTAGTGAGATAGGAGATGACTATTGACTTTACATTTAAAAACTTAGAGATTGTAGCTTTCGGGAAGCAAGTAAACGGAAGGGAATTCCACAGGTGAGAAGTGCGAGAAAAGAAGCTGACGGAGTAGAATTTGCGTTTAGATTTTATTGTTTTCACAGTAAAAAAGTGGGACCTACTTGCTAATCTTGTGCCTCGAGTAAATTCATATATAGGGGACACCAGTGTGCTAAGTTCATTGGAGTTCATTAGAGTAGAAGGCGTGAAAGTATTTGTAGAAGAGTCACTGGGAAGACACATTGTGCCGGTAAGGAAGTGACTGTATCTGAGCTGCCAAGTCGGGATCAATCCATTACCGATTCTGCTTTACTCTGAAAAGTTTCTCCTTTTGTCTCGTTTCCCACTTCCTGTTCTGCCAGTCCGTTTCGATAAATCATCAGACTACGGCTACCTTCCCTATGTTTCTTGCCCTCGATATGCCTTGCGTGTGTTTTTTTCTCCAAGTAATTTTTCTTCATTATATGTCCAAAAAACTTCAGTACTCGCCTTTTGATTCTGAGTATTTTTATTCTGCGTGCCGTGTTTTACGGGCGATCATGGTTCTCCATGAATTCCTCTCCTTTATAACTCGTAGTAATGCTTGGCCCTTTTTCTATCTTGTCCACCCCTTCGTTCGACATCGTTTCAAGTTATAGGTAATCCATGTCTCTCCATATCCCACTTGCCTTCAATATATCTCTTGATTATCAAATTCTTCAATACCACTTTCTTCAAGTCTCAGGTCGGTGCAAAAAATTTTGCCAATTTAAAATTTCATCTTAAAAATGAAAAACTGCGTGTTTTTGAAAATCTTCATTCATAACAATAACGATCGATACTCTCTATAACTTCATTCCATCTATCAACGAGCTTATAAATGCCTCGATTGTAAAATTCTTTAAGTTTTGATGTGAAATATGAATCTGACTCGTGTTCAATCTCCTCTCGTGATGTTAAACTAAGGCCACCTAAATGGTTTTGTAATCCTCGAAATTTTCAAGTTGAATAGACATCACAGTCATGACTTTTCACAATTACTCATTAAAACTATAAAACTAAAAACGAATTTTAGCCTCATAAAAATTATTTACACTACTTCTTTTTCTTTATGTGCCGTGTCCCTACAGGACGTAGTCGATCATGAATTTCTACTTGCCCTTATCTCTTGTCGCTCTTAATCCATTTGCTCAAACATATCAAATATGCCTCGCGCTGCTTTCCCCTGTCTCTCTTTCCTTGTATGCGTCCTGTGAGTATCAGATTCTCCAAACTCTTTTCCTCATTACGTGTCCCTAGAACCTAAGCTGTTCCTTCCTGATGATAAGTACATGTTTTCTTCTATTTTGCATCCTCTCCAACACTTCGGTTTTCTTACAGTTTATTTGTAGTCGTTTCTTATCACTCTCATCAGCTACCTTCTGTAGGAGGTCTTGTAGTTCCCTTTCCGTGTCTACTATCAGCACTGTATCATCTGCGTAACTTACGTTGTTTAAATGTTGTTCAAATGTTGGCCTCCGATGATGAATCCTGGCATAACTTCTAGGGTCCTCAGAATAGTCTCGCTGTACAAGTTGAATAGATCCAGACGCATCCTTGTCTTACGCCATTTTCTGTCTTTGTAGTAGATTATATATTAAAAGTAAATAGCAGGCATGTTGCACACAATTTACTAGGTTGTCAAAATAACAGATACACACGCAAAAAAAAAAGCATTCTAGAAATAGACGGAAAAGTCATAAGCCCGATCATCTCAAAAATGGCTACGTAACCCCGTCGTTTGGTATACGTACAAAAATTCCGAATTCTCTTTCTGCCAACGAACAAAATATGAGAGACATGAATGCAACAACTATATTCCTATGTTCTCTATTTTCAAAATCATCACATATTTCGCTGAACACTACACTCACTGACTACTAAATAAAGGAGTGAAATAAGACGAGTAATCAAAGCTTTCATTTCTAAAACGAATCGTGAAAATATACCTTGACCAGAGTCTGAACATGTTATTGATAATAATTCCTTGTTCAGAATTTTTGACAGGCAAGAATCGAATAAATTCTAAAATTACGGAAGATTTTACTTTGTCGTTTTGCTTTACCATAGAAAGAAAGTAACACAAATATTATTTTAGCAAAAGTCTATCTATCTATCTATCTATCTATCTATCTATCTATCTATCTATCTATCTATCTATCTATCTATCTATCTGAGTCTGTTTACTATCTATCTATCTATCTATCTATCTATCTATCTATCTATCTATCTATCTATCTGAGTCTGTGCATTATCTATCTATCTATCTATCTATCTATCTATCTATCTATCTATCTGAGTCTGTGCATTATCTATCTATCTATCTGAGTCTGTTTATCTATCTATCTATCTATCTATCTATCTATCTATCTATCTATCTATCTATCTATCTATCTATCTATCTATCTATCTGAGTCTGTGCATTATCTATCTATCTATCTATCTATCTATCTATCTATCTATCTATCTATCTATCTATCTGAGTCTGTTTACTATCTATCTATCTATCTATCTATCTATCTATCTATCTATCTAGTCTGTGCATTATCTATCTATCTATCTATCTATCTATCTATCTATCTATCTATCTATCTGAGTTTGTGCATTATCTATCTATCTATGTATCTATCTATCTCTCTATCTATCTATCTGAGTCTGTGCATTATCTATCTATCTATCTATCTATCTATCTATCTATCTATCTATCTATCTGAGTCTGTGCATTATCTATCTATCTATCTATCTATCTATCTATCTATCTATCTATCTATCTATCTATCTGAGTCTGTGCATTATCTATCTATCTATCTGAGTCTGTTTACTATCTATCTATCTATCTATCTATCTATCTATCTATCTATCTATCTATCTATCTATCTGAGTCTGTGCATTATCTATCTATCTATCTATCTATCTATCTATCTATCTATCTATCTATCTATCTATCTGAGTCTGTTTGCTATCTATCTATCTATCTATCTATCTATCTGAGTCTGTGCATTATCTATCTATCTATCTATCTATCTATCTATCTATCTATCTATCTGAGTTTGTGCATTATCTATCTATCTATGTATCTATCTATCTCTCTATCTATCTATCTGAGTCTGTGCATTATCTATCTATCTGTCTATCTATCTATCTATCTATCTATCTATCTATCTGAGTCTGTGCATTATCTATCTATCTATCTATCTATCTATCTATCTATCTATCTATCTATCTATCTGAGTCTGTTTACTATCTATCTATATATCTATCTATCTATCTATCTATCTATCTATCTATCTATCTGAGTTTGTGCATTATCTATCTATCTATCTATCTATCTATCTATCTATCTATCTAGTCTGTGCTTATCTATCTATCTATCTATCTATCTATCTATCTATCTATCTATCTATCTATCTATCTATCTGAGTCTGTGCATTATCTATCTATCTATCTATCTATCTATCTATCTATCTATCTATCTATCTATCTATCTATCTATGAGTAATCAAAGCTTTCATTTCTAAAACGAATCGTGAAAATATACCTTGACCAGAGTCTGAACATGTTATTGATAATAATTCCTTGTTCAGAATTTTTGACAGGCAAGAATCGAATAAATTCTAAAATTACGGAAGATTTTACTTTGTCGTTTTGCTTTACCATAGAAAGAAAGTAACACAAATATTATTTTAGCAAAAGTCTATCTATCTATCTATCTATCTATCTATCTATCTATCTATCTATCTATCTATCTATCTATCTATCTATCTATCTGAGTCTGTTTACTTTATCTATCTATCTATCTATCTATCTATCTATCTATCTATCTATCTATCTATCTATCTATCTGAGTCTGTGCATTATCTATCTATCTATCTATCTATCTATCTATCTATCTATCTATCTATCTATCTGAGTCTGTGCATTATCTATCTATCTATCTGAGTCTGTTTACTATCTATCTATCTATCTATCTATCTATCTATCTATCTATCTATCTATCTATCTATCTGAGTCTGTGCATTATCTATCTATCTATCTATCTATCTATCTATCTATCTATCTATCTATCTATCTGAGTCTGTTTACTTTATCTATCTATCTATCTATCTATCTATCTATCTATCTATCTATCTATCTATCTATCTATCTGAGTCTGTGCATTATCTATATATCTATCTATCTATCTATCTATCTATCTATCTGAGTTTGTGCATTATCTATCTATCTATGTATCTATCTATCTCTCTATCTATCTATCTGAGTCTGTGTTATATCTATCTATCTATCTATCTATCTATCTATCTATCTATCTATCTATCTATCTATCTGAGTCTGTGCATTATCTATCTATCTATCTATCTATCTATCTATCTATCTATCTATCTATCTATCTATCTGAGTCTGTGCATTATCTATCTATCTATCTGAGTCTGTTTACTATCTATCTATCTATCTATCTATCTATCTATCTATCTATCTATCTATCTATCTATCTATCTGAGTCTGTGCATTATCTATCTATCTATCTATCTATCTATCTATCTATCTATCTATCTATCTATCTATCTATCTATCTATCTATCTATCTATCTATCTATCTATCTATCTATCTATCTATCTATCTATCTATCTGAGTCTGTGCTTATCTATCTATCTATCTATCTATCTATCTATCTATCTATCTATCTATCTATCTATCTATCTGAGTTTGTGCATTATCTATCTATCTATGTATCTATCTATCTCTCTATCTATCTATCTGAGTCTGTGCATTATCTATCTATCTGTCTATCTATCTATCTATCTATCTATCTATCTATCTATCTATCTGAGTCTGTGCATTATCTATCTATCTATCTATCTATCTATCTATCTATCTATCTATCTATCTATCTATCTATCTGAGTCTGTGCATTATCTATCTATCTATCTATCTATCTATCTATCTATCTATCTATCATATCTATCTTATCTATCTATCTATCTATCTATCTATCTATCTATCTATCTATCTATCTGAGTCTGTTTACTATCTATCTATATATCTATCTATCTATCTATCTATCTATCTATCTATCTATCTGAGTTTGTGCATTATCTATCTATCTATCTATCTATCTATCTATCTATCTATCTATCTATCTATCTATCTATCTATCTGAGTCTATGCATTATCTATCTATCTATCTATCTATCTATCTATCTATCTATCTATCTATCTATCTATCTATCTAGTCTATCTATCTATCTATCTATCTATCTATCTATCTATCTATCTATCTATCTATCTATCTATCTATCTATGAGTAATCAAAGCTTTCATTTCTAAAACGAATCGTGAAAATATACCTTGACGAGAGTCTGAACATGTTATTGATAATAATTCCTTGTTCAGAATTTTTGACAGGCAAGAATCGAATAAATTCTAAAATTACGGAAGATTTTACTTTGTCGTTTTGCTTTACCATAGAAAGAAAGTAACACAAATATTATTTTAGCAAAAGTCTATCTATCTATCTATCTATCTATCTATCTATCTATCTATCTATCTATCTATCTATCTATCTATCTATCTATCTATCTGAGTCTGTTTACTATCTATCTATCTATCTATCTATCTATCTATCTATCTATCTATCTATCTATCTAGTCTGTGCATTATCTATCTATCTATCTATCTATCTATCTATCTATCTATCTATCTATCTGAGTCTGTGCATTATCTATCTATCTATCTGAGTCTGTCTATCTATCTATCTATCTATCTATCTATCTATCTATCTATCTATCTGAGTCTGTGCTTATCTATCTATCTATCTATCTATCTATCTATCTATCTATCTATCTATCTATCTATCTATCTATCTGAGTCTGTACTATCTATCTATCTATCTATCTATCTATCTATCTATCTATCTATCTATCTGAGTCTGTGCATTATCATATCTATCTATCTATCTATCTATCTATCTATCTATCTATCTATCTATCTATCTATCTATCTGAGTTTGTGCATTATCTATCTATCTATGTATCTATCTATCTATCTATGTATCTATCTATCTATCTATCTATCTATCTATCTATCTGAGTCTGTGCTTATCTTATCTATCTATCTATCTATCTATCTATCTATCTCTCTATCTATCTATCTATCTATCTATCTGAGTCTGTGCATTATCTATCTATCTATCTGAGTCTGTTTACTATCTATCTATCTATCTATCTATCTATCTATCTATCTATCTATCTATCTATCTATCTATCTGAGTCTGTGCATTATCTATCTATCTATCTATCTATCTATCTATCTATCTATCTATCTATCTATCTATCTATCTATCTGAGTCTGTTTACTATCTATCTATCTATCTATCTATCTATCTATCTATCTGAGTCTGTGCATTATCTATCTATCTATCTATCTATCTATCTATCTATCTATCTAGTTTGTGCATTATCTATCTATCTATGTATCTATCTATCTCTCTATCTATCTATCTGAGTCTGTGCATATCTATCTATCTATCTATCTATCTATCTATCTATCTATCTATCTATCTATCTGAGTCTGTTTACTATCTATCTATATATCTATCTATCTATCTATCTATCTATCTATCTGAGTTTGTGCATTATCTATCTATCTATCTATCTATCTATCTATCTATCTATCTATCTATCTATCTGAGTCTGTGCATATCTATCTATCTATCTATCTATCTATCTATCTATCTATCTGAGTCTGTGCATTATCTATCTATCTATCATATCTATCTATCTATCTATCTATCTATCTATCTATCTGAGTCTGTGCATTATCTTATCTATCTATCTATCTATCTATCTATCTATCTATCTATCTATCTATCTATTAGAACCAAATATATAAAAACAAACAAGCGAAAAACATGTAAATGTGACAGAGATGTAGTTTAAAGTTTAGAAGAAAGGGAGCGGAACGCATGAAAGCAAATACCAGTTTTTTTCTGTTCTTTTTTATCTTTTTTTTTCCTTTTTAAATCCTTATTTACTGAAAGACTTAACTCAAAAACACATGTTCCAGCATTTGGTTTTAGGACTCCTTTGAAAATCGTACATTTGAAATGACAATTTTTATGAGTTTATTCAAAGGTAAAAGTTATACAGTAGATCATAAAATTGTTATTTTCATGTGTTTTTAAAAATTAATCAAGAACATTTTTGCAAGAACGTAATAACTCAACTATAATAATTAGTGTGATGGCCATATAAAACTTACTACTTCCCTAAAATGTTCCTCATACCATTCAGCTACAACTTTAGCAGTATAAATGGGTGCATTATCATCATGAAAAATGGCATTTGCCCCCGAAAACAGCTCGTTACGTCATTACAAGCATATGGGTTTGCGTGTAAGGTGTTAAATATTCAAATAGGGATATAATTTAACGTCTTTAAAACGACCCTCAACTGTTTTCATAAAATACTCATGTATTTACCCCGCTAAAGATTTCATGCATATTAAATCTGGATAATTTAAAAAAAACAAACTTTTTTAATAAAATTGTTTTATAACTATTATAAATATTATTATTTATTATAATTTTTATTATTAGTTCTATTTAAATTTATATTTTCTTGTATATTTTTATAAACATTTTAATATTTCGTACAAGTTAATTAAAGTTTGATATTATGAATATTAAATTACTATTATCATTATCATTATTATTATTATTAAAATAATAATAATTAATATTTTTATTATTAAAAGATTTATGTTTATTATTATTAAATAGTTATTATTATTATTATTTTATATTTATCATAATTTTTTATCATCATTTACATTGTTATTATACTTCTCCTTTTTCTTCTTTTCTATGTGCCTTGACCTTTCAGGACGTAGACGATCATGGCTTTCCAATCTCCCTATCCCTGGTGGCTCTTAGTACGCTTTCTCCTGTTACACAACGCAAATCCCGTTTTCTCATCCACCTGATCAGGCCCTTCAAATATGTTATCCGCTGCTTTCTACTGTGTTTTTTTTCTCTCTATCTGACCTGTTAGTATCAGGTTCTCCAAGCCTTGTTTCCTCATTGTATATCCCAGGAACTTTAGCTGTCTCCTCCTGATGATCAGTATTAATTTCCTTTTCGTTTCCATCTTTTCCAAAACCTCATCATTGTTCACATTCTCGATCCATGACATCTGCAGCATCCTTCTGTAGAACCACATTTCAATCGCTTCAAGTTTTCCCCTCTTCTTTGATGATATTATCCAGCATTCACTGCCATATATATTACTATCATTGAATGATTAATGTTAATAATATTATTGTCAAGAAATCGAATCGTCTATTGAACAGGTGAAGAGGCTCATTCCTTGTTTCCTGCTTAGGATGTGGTTCCCGGTTTTTCTCTTTTCCAATCTTTTCACTTTTATCTTTTATTTTATTTTTTTTTTCAATTGGAGTAGATAGACTAAACTATCGCCCGGTTCACACTCCACCCACGTCTATTGAACAGGTGAAGAGGCTCATCCTTTGTTTCCTGTTTAGGATGTGGTTTCCGGTTTTTCTCTTTTCCAATCTTTTCACTCTTACGTAGCCCCCTGAGCACCAGTGACGTTTTCGCTTTGCTTGGGGTGATATGATTAAAAAAATATATATTTATGAGACGAAATTATTATTTTGGCCGTTGAAATTATCACAAAAAATATAGCAATGCAGTTTATCAATTTCAAATACAGTCCCTAAATTTTGCTATCCTTTATTAAAAAATTCTCAATCCTGAGAAAATTTCATTTCAAGATCATCTTATCGTCTCGGCTTTTTGTTCAACTTAATATTGTAATACTTACTTCCGCTTTTAAATAATAACGTTGTAAATCTTACCGCCTCTTTCAACAAATAAATGCTTTTCTTTTATCTCTTCCCCCCCACTATTTCTTCTCTTTGGATAAATTAAATCCATTCATTTTTTTTAAAAATTCGGTTTGATGACCTGAATATTTTTTGTTCACGAAATAAATTATTACCGATAGATTTATAAAAAAAAATGCCAATTTATTTTCATAATATATATATATATATATATATATATATATATATATATATATATATAATCTAAACTTATTTAAAATGGAACTTTGTCTCTGTGTGTGTGTGTGTGTGTGCGTGTGTGTGTGTCCTATAGATTCCGAAACGGCTGAACCGATTTTCTTGAAAATTTACACAGTTGTACTATAAGGGTCTGCGAGTGTTCTTAGCTAGGTTTTGTGTCAAGGTACCCTTGATAAATACCGACAATCGATAATCGAAAAAATCGGGTTATAGAAGGAGTGGTCCGATTTTAATCAAATTTGATACACTCATAGACAAAGACATAAGAAACTAATTTCAGAAGTTTCAGGGTTGCAGTTCATACAATAGTGCAGAAAATCGATAATATATATATATATATATATATATATATATATATATATATATATATATATATATAAAAGACAAGATGTTTTTGTGTGTGTATGTTAATATGCCTGTATGTCTGTATTTTTTTTCAGCCCTTTTATTTTGGTTTTTGCTTCGGGTTTGCCTCTAAGTAGGTATAATTGTAGTTCTTCGTCTCAGCCATGATACCATTTACTCAGAGGACTTATTTAGCCTTCAAAATTCAGCTTACAACGAAAAAGACTTATTTGATATCGATACCAGGAAATCAAAATTTGATTTACATACATTTATATTTCTTTCAATCTACGGTTTAACTTTAACTGGAAACAACTATTGATTTTTAGTCTTTCCTGCCATCGTCCAAAATGTCTGAACTCCAGGAGCATGGATTAGTTTTAAAGATTTCATTACACTCGAGCAACGTCAGGCTATACTGCTAGTATATATATATCTGCTGCTGGTTGTTTACAGTCTGTAAATAACATGCGATAAAATTTGCCTTTTCCTGCCGTGTGCTGATAGTTTAGAGGCAAGATTTCCGACTGATAACAAATCAGTCGATTTTCAATCTTGAAGCAAATTCTTATCTTGCCACAATCATGAATTGTAATAAAGTGAAACATGCCTGTATGTGAATAATTATTTATGCTCTCGACCGTCCGACAATAGTACACTGTACAGAAGGGTTGATTTTACAAACAGTAGCCAGTTACGGCTTTGTGCAATGGTACTCGGCAACGAATTGAACCCTCTCGGTGGCTGGCAGTTGTTTACATTCTGTAAATCACAAGCTATAGAATCCGCCTTTCTCTGTCGTGTACCGATAGATTAGGAGTATGATCTGCGACAGACGACAAACCAGTCACGTTTCAATCTGGAAGCAAACGGTTATCGAGTCAATCTTCAAGCGATATGTGTTTCTGTCTGACTCCTTTTTGTTTCATTGTTCCAGATTTCTTATTGTCCAAGGCGTTAGGTCTTCTGTCAAGTTGTCTATTGGTCAGACCAACATAGCTGTTTTTTCTTTAATATATATATATATATATATATATATATATATATATATATATAAACTTATTTTCAAATGGAATTTTGTTTCTGTGTGTCTCTGTGTGTGTGTGTGTGTGTGTCCGTTACCCTGCTAGTGTTCTTACCTAGGTTTTGTTTCGAGGTATCCCCTGATAAATACCGACAATCGATAATCGAAAAAATCGGGTTATAGAAGGAGTGGTCCGATTTTAATCAAATTTGATACACTCATAGACAAAGACATAAGAAACGATATTCAGAAGTTTCAAGGTTGCAGTTGTTACAATAGTACAGAAAATCGATAATATATATATATAAAAGGCAAGATGTTTATGTGTGTGTCTGTTTATCTGCCTGTATGTCTGTATTTCTTCAGCCCTTTTATTTTAGTTTTTGCTTCGGGTTTGGCTCTAAATAGGTATAATTGTAGTTCTAAACTCTCAGCCATGATACCATTTACTCAGAGGACATATTTAGCCTTCAAAATTCAGTTTACGACGAAAAAGACTTATTTGATATCGATACCAGGAAATCGAAAGTTGATTTACATTCATTGATTTTTCTTTTAGTCTACCGTTTCCCTTTAACTGGAAACAACTATTGCTTTTTAGTCTTTCGCGCAATCGTCCAAAGAGTCTGAGCTCCAGGAGCATGGATTAGTTTTAAAATTTTGATTACACCTGAGCAACGCCGGGCTATACTGCTAGTATATATATATATATATATATATATATATATATATATATATAGTGTTTAATTGTAATCATATATAGCGCCAGTGTTATTGTTTTTCAGTTGTTTCTTTGATAAAATATCTTTTGGTAAGAAGGTCTCTATTTTATTTTAAAGTGCTCGATATTGTGGTGTAGATACAGAATTGATAAGTACCAAGAGTTAGTCTCTGTAACAGAGCAAATTCATGTCGTCTTCGAAGTTTTGTGAGGACACAGTAATAATGTTCTCACTCGTCAGGGCTGTTTGCCGTTAAGTCCCAGTTATTTTGCTTATGTTTCTCACTTGTTTTATGTTTATTATTGGTTGATTTTTCTTTTTTTTCGATTGGCTGATTTTTCTTTTTTTCGATTGGCTGGTTTTTATTTTTATTTTGTTTTGTTTCTTTTTCTTTTTTTTGTGCATTTGTTGATTTATATTCATTGTTTGTTTTTTATTGCATGCATGAATGAGTGCTTAATTGCGTTCTTTTTGTTTGTTGTATTGATTTCTTTTTTACTGGCTTGACCTTTTTTCTTAATGTGTTGGTGTGTATTACCGCGTGACAGTTTATTGTTTCTGGGTTATGGTTGGGTGTTTTGTGCATATTTTGTTTGTAGGCTTTAAATAACTATATAATTAAAATAAATATATATTTTTAAAAAACACGTAAAGCCCATAAGCACAAATTTACACAAAAACACTTTGTCGCACTCCCGATCCAGTTCAGATAACCCTGAGGACAGGTTTTGCCTCGGGAAAATTTTGGGAAGCTCTACCTCTTTATCCCTGTATTTTATGATATACAGTCAGTATCTCGGTTCTTTTATTCGATTCTCGTAATTATTGGCTCCTTCAGCCTGGGCCGGGAAAATACCGTAGACTTCCTATCCTAAAGTTTTCCTTTTTTCTTTAGCCTCTACAGAAGGGCTTCTTTGTCTTTTTGATGGTGGGGGAATTTCAGAGTACTTTTTAGGGAGAAGAATTGGAAGTAGGACATGGAGTGTGAAATTTTTTTCTGAAAGGGCTGGGATGTCTACTGAGCTGGATATGTCTTTTGCAAGGTGATGAGTGCGCGGACGAAAATTGTATAATAAGAGGACTGCATAGAAACTGATGGCTGTGCTGCCTTTTTAGTTGATATATTCTAAACTGCACTTATCCTCAACGGATTTGTTTGACGAACAGTTTTGTCAATAATTTGTCCTGGGTACTTAATTTTAGGCAAAAACTACTTGTTCTTTCCCTCACAGTTTAAATCTGTACCTTTCGTAGTTTTTTCAAAAATTGGTTTTACATGTTCTTCCTGTGATACATTTTTAAATTAATTTATATACATAAGCAACTGCGAAATCGCAGTCAGTAAGCATTGTATCTATAGCTTGTTGAAATATAACTGGAGCTTATTTTATGCCAAACAAAAATCGGTTGAACTTATAGAATATATTGTACGTATTTATGGTTGTTAATTCTGAACGATCTTTTTAAACTGGGCTTACGGCCTATCACGTTGAATACACCGGTTCTCGCTCGATCACCGAAGTTAATCAGCGTTGAGCATGGTCAGTACTTAGATGGCTTGGGAATACCAGGTGCTGTAAGCGTTTCGTGATGATGTGCGTGCTTACGGCCTATCACGTTGAATACAACGGTTCCCGCTCGATCACCGAAGTTAAGCAACGTTGAGCCTGGTCAGTACTTAGATCGGTGGCCACTTGGGAATATTAGGTGCTGTAATCGTTTAGTGACGGATGTGCGTTGTGGTGCAATGGATATCGGCTCGGAAAGAGAAATTAGTGAGCCGAGTTCGAAATCCAGTTGAATACCCTGTATTCACGTAAGCACTGGTCCCCTTGGGAAAGGTATTAATCCGTCCCTTCCCTCCAGTTATGGGTTAAATAACAAGGGTAGGACTTAGGGACCCTGCCCTTAAAAAACAAATCCCAATGAATCTTGATACTCGAATAAGAAAAAATGTATTACTAGACACAAAAACTTATATAAAAACAACAATAAATTGTTGAAAGAAAAAGGTATTACTAGCTATAAATAAAGTTTATTTGGCAATAAATGACCCGCCGAGGTTGATTGACCATAAAAACCAAAACAACCAACCAACCTTTTTCAACTTTTATTTGGATATAAGTTTTAAAAAGACCCAGCTTCAAAATTTTTAATTAATTTCGCAAAGATTTCGACTGGACTTGGTAAGAGATGGTTAAGGGTTCCATTCATTAGTGTAAACCTGTCAAAAAACCAGCCTAAATACGAAATGTATTATCTTTTTATTTACATACACTGCTGTCGCTGTCCATTTTGAATGCTTAATCTTTTCAATTATAACTATTTTTTTAAAGATTTTCTCTTCTTCTTTTACTTGCTCCAATCCTACGAATAGTACACTATGTTTCGCTCTAAACACTGGCGTCGTTATGGTGCCCTATCTATGGGAATGGACTCTTCCTCCGTCAATAAATAATAACCTGCGTGATTTCCGGGGACGCAGCTATTAAGCAATCGTGAGACACTCTTGACGCAGCGTAACGATACCTTTGGGACTTACACTGCTATTTTGCTGGATACTAACTCTTTACTTTGTATATATTGTTCTGTTGTTCTAATACTCTGTTTGGACCTACCTTCTTGTTTCCGTGTCTTACTTCCGGCCCAAACACGACACAACAATTAGGCGACGAAGATTTCACCACAACAAATTGGATCTCATCTTCGTCGCCACAACAATTTTTTAATTGAAATTTTGCTTTGAATTTGTAAAATCGACCTAGTTCCTTCGGCAGAATACCAGGAAAACATTTTTCAATTACTCCTTTAAATTTTCACTCTCTATTTTTTTTTCCATTGGTCGCTTGTCCACTTACGTTTTAGCAATGAACTTTTAAATTAATTCCAAAGCTCAAATAGTTCCATTCAATCAAAAAAAAAAAGTTTGTAGTATTTTTAACGCATAAGGATTAGCTTTCACACACGAGATATTACAAGTCATTTAAACGATAAAAATTTTTTTTCATCAGAGACACCATTCGTGACTTTTGAGGTGCTTCTGATCTTTTTTCATGTGGCTTCACTGATTATCGAGATACCACTACCAGTTTTTAGCTGCATTATCTTATCCACATTATTTATTATCACATTGACAATTTTTATTGTTTTTTCTGTGTTTATTTTTTCCGTCGCAATGCTTTATACGGATTTTTCCTGTGAGAATTGTTTTTTTTGGTTCAGTTTTACAATGTGACATTATTTGTTCTACTTTACCACACTTGTAGCATTTCGAATTCTTAAAGGGTTAGTTGTCTCCGTGATGTAACTTTCCACATCTGAAACAAGGATTTATTTTCGTTTTTAGTCATTTTTTTCGATTGTACGTATTCACATACATTTACCTGAATTTCTTTGGCATCATGTCTCAGATTTAGGTTTCTCTGACACTCGTAAAATGTTTGTTATTGTTCCAGTTTCGTTGAATTTGTCACCTGTATTTCAGCATGTTTTTTTTTTTGCTTTTAACACTTTAACGAAAATTAACCCTTTAAATATATCCAAAGACAGTTCATTCAGTCTGAATCTTTCACATTCCTTGTGGCACAATATCAGCCTATGCGACAAAATCTTCGTTTTTACGCTAGAATCATCTAATTCCAACTAGTGTTGACTAAAGAGCTTTAGTCGTTGAAAATTTTCGTCAGAATAATTGTTTCTTCAGAACAAATTTAATCTGTTTTTTAGCAGTACGAAGTTAAAATATCGTTCTTGTTTAACGGTAAACTCATCATCTGGATTGTATGTAAATTCAGATATAGTATTTGCGGGCGTGTCGTGAATAAATGAACTTAGATAATTTTCTGTTTTCTTTTAGAATTATTTCCATCAATTTTTGTTGCTGTTTCTAGAATTCCGACAACTGCTGCTGTTGCTGTTATTGCTATTGCTAATGTTTTACAGCCTGAAAGAGTATTTCCTCCATATTTGAAGAATGTATGTTGTTTTCGTGTGTTTTTTTTGTTTTTTACAAAGAGAAAAGATTAGCTTGGTTCAAATTCTCGTCGAATTCGTTATTTCTTATCATCGAGTATGAGTTACAAAATATTCGTAACTCCAGTTATATGTCGTATTTCTATTCCTCGTTACTCCTGTTATATATTGTATTTCTATTCCTCGTTACTCCTGTTATATATCGTATTTCTATTCCTCGTTACTCCTGTTATATATCGTATTTCTATTCCTCGTTACTCCTGTTATAATTCTAATGTGTTTTGAATACTTATCGCCACTTTTATAACTTGTTTTGTACAGTAATAATATAAATTCTTTCGCTTCGTGTGACGTTGGTTAGAAAGATTCTGAAAACTGACTTCAACTCTCTATTTGAAGACTCAATGAAATTCTATATTGCGTATCAAAACTTATTCATTTTGTCACTGGCTATATGGTTTTTACTGAACAGCAATAATATATATATATATATATATATAAAATCCCCCCAAAAGATGAGCAAATAAGTAAAGCCACCAAACCAGATCCTAATAATATTAATTTTAAAACGGAAAAGCAGAAACAGAGATGCATGACTCGATACCTCTGTTCCTGCTTTTTCGTTTTCTTATGTCTGGCCGACAAATTAAAAAAAAAGTTTCATTCTTAATCTCCCTCTTTTTTTTTTTAACTTCCTGTGTATGCATATGTTTTTGGGCTGTTCCCGCTATAGAAATTTTGGGTCATATTTGAGTTATCAAATGTTTGTTTGTGATCGTTGCTGATATGCTAGAATTTTCTCGCTGAAATGGCCATTCAAAGAATGTAAATATCGAAATTCTTTGACATACATAATATATATATATATATATATATATATATATATATATATATATTCGTTAAGTTTCGTTGAAGACGACTTGCGATGTACTCTGGTTGTCTTTTAAGTTTTCTTTTGCAGTTCGATCATGTAATTTAATAATTATGCATTTAAACCGCAAACGCTTTTTTATACAAAACTTATATATATATATATATATATATATATATATATATATATGTTCCCATCTTTGGTGTTACTAGAAGTTTTAGGTAGGTGGTCAGGTGTAAGTGTGATGTGGTTGCAGAAATAGTTTAATGGCTATGACTGGGTTCCCCTGCTTGTGTGGCATCGCGCAGAATCCTGTTACCAAACATAAAGTCTTCCTGTAGCCACTCTTTTGACCCAGGACAGTACTACCTCATCAACGAACTTGATGTAGGCCTCCCTGTTAAGCCTAAGGCTTTGTGAGAAGATTAATGAAAGCGTAAGTTCGACATCATTATTGATCACGCCAAAACATTCGTAATCCACATTAGACTCATCCAGTCCTCTTTGAATCCCCTGCATTTTCCCCAGATTGATGTCCAAAAAACTCTGAAATATTCATATTGGAGATTCGGGCACGAATTCCAAGCAGTATAGCATAGCGTTTCTAAATTTTTGGGAAAATGAATTGCATCATGGCGCTGTTTTTTCTCACGGTTGGTTTCCAACTGACACTATTATACTGTGCAGCTGACAAAATAAAAATGCAAGACCCCCCCCCCCCCAAAAAAAAACAAATTGCCTTTGAGCAAGATTTTATAAATCAAATGGAGACAATTGACCCATAGCACCCTTTATGTATGTAAGAATATATATTATTATCATGTGTCATTTTTTTCAAATAGTTGTCATATACCATTTCCTGTTGTTTCAGTTAAAAGTAATTATTTCATTTGAGACAATATTGTAGTTAATGAGTAAATTTCTGTTTGGTTTCGGTTCCACCGCTCGCTTCACTCGTGGGTTTGAAGCTTCCAGACAAAAATAAACAGAATCTTAACTCAATGTTCTCTCTCAGCTGCGCACGTCACCACGGTCACAATACTCCAGGCCATTGTCTCAGACCTTTTTTATGGACAAAAAACATTGCCGACGCACCAATCATCGCCGTCGGCCTCGTTCTCACTCAGCATAAAATGACAAGTAGAAGAATATTTCTTTCTTTGACCAAACTTGCGAGGACACAGCTGACGAGACGACGAACGTGGGTTTACGCACGCATTCATCACAACACAGCAGCCCGACAAGCAAAACACCTTGGACTCTTTGGCTCTGGTAAGTGTGAATGTTTATCGTCCTAAATATATTCAAGGAAAAGTCTCAAGTCAACCTTTTTTCTGCAGATAAAATTAGACAGATAGTTGATTTTCTACGTGTAGGTTAGATGTTGCACAAGGCCGAAAGTAGATAGATAGATAGATAGATAGATAGATAGATAGATAGATAGATAGATAGATAGATAGATATAATGAAGAGACTGAGATAGATAACGAAGAGTTTGAGAGAGACAGATAGATAATAAAGTGACTTAGATAGAGAGACAGACAATGAAAAAAATGTGGTAGGTATATAATAAAGAGAGTCATAGGCAATAAAGAGACTGATATATATATATATATATATATATATATATATATATATATAGATATAGATAGATAGATAGATAGATAGATAGATAGTTGATTTTCTAAGCGCCGCTTAAAAGTGGGACAAAGTCGAAAGTAGATAGATAGATAGATAGATAACTTTAAAATTTTTCAAAGATAAAATGTCGTCATCAAAAAAGCTAATTCATTTCCTATTTTTCACTGGTTCATCAGGTTTTCCAAATTGATTAAGATATAATTACTCTTTAGTCGAAATCTCCATCTTAAATACTTTTTCTCGTCCTTCCTGTCTATAATAAAGAGAGTCATAGGCAATAAAGAGACTGATATATATATATATATATATATATATATATATATATAGATAGATAGATAGATAGATAGTTGATTTTCTAAGCGCCGCTTAAAAGTGGGACAAAGTCGAAAGTAGATAGATAGATAGATAGATAGATAGATAGATAGATAGATAGATAGATAGATAGATAATGAGAAATAGATAGATAGATAGATAGATAGATAGATAGATAGATAGATAGATAGATAGATAACTTTAAAATTTTTCAAAGATAAAATGGCGTCATCAAAAAAGCTAATTCATTTCCTATTTTTCACTGGTTCATCAGGTTTTCCAAATTGATTAAGACATAATTACTCTTTAGTCGAAATCTCCATCTTAAATACTTTTTCTCGTCTTTCCTGTCTACCTATTACCTCATTCTTTCTATCTATCTATCTATCTATCTATCTATCTATCCGTAATTTCTTCTTCTATGTGCCCTGTCCCTTCAGGACATAAGCGATCATGGTTCTCCACGCCTCCCTATCCCTTATGGCTCTTAGTATGTTTGCTCCTGTTACTCTTGGCAACCGCCGTTCCGTCATCTACCTGATCAGGCCCTGCCATTATGTTATCCGCTGCCTTCCTCTGTCTCTTTTTCCTTCTATCTGGTCTGTCAGTATCAGGTTCTCCAAGCTCTCCTTCCTCATTGCGTGTTCCAGGAACTTCATTTGTCTCTTCCTGATGCTCAGTATCAATTTCCTTTTTGTTGCCATTCTTTCCAACACTTCATCGTTGCTTGCATGCTCAGTCCACGATATCCGCAACATCCTTCTGTAGAACCACATTTCCGCTGCTTCCAGTATTGTCCTCATTTTCGATGATATTGTCCAGCATTCACTGCCGTATTGAAGAACTGACATCACATAGCAATACAGTACTCTTTTCTTTGTTTCTAGTGAAATTTTCCTGTGTCTTAGTACTTTACTCAGCTTCTGGAACACGTCTTTTGCCATGCCAATTCGCCTTCGGATCTCTGTGTCGCACTTTCCATCTCCTGTTAGAACACTTCCTAGGTATTTAAATTTTTGTACTTGCATGATTCTGGTATCCCCCACCTGTATCTGGCATTTTGGGTTGCACCTTTTGCTGATGACTATGCATTCAGTTTTCTTGAAGTTTATTTGTAGTCCTTTTTTGTCCACCGCTACCTTCTGTAGAAGGTCTTGTAGCTTCCTTTCCGTGTCTGCAATCAGCACTGTATCATTTGCATACCTTATGTTGTTCAAGTTGTGATCTCCAATAACAAATCCTGGCATGTCATCTAGGGTCCTCAAAATATTCTCGCTGTGAGAGATTTCTACCCAATATGCAATATATATGTCTTTGACGAATACACACTGTTCCTGTCCTATCACTGGCCTGATTCTGCTTCTCGCTCTATTCATCAGGATTCTTTTTTTTTTAATCATTTCACCCCAAGCAAGGCATTCCACTGCCACTATTGTGCTTGGGGCTACATGGGGGAAGGTAAATAGAAAGAGTGGTTAGATATAGAAAATGTCAGAAGTGGGGTGATAGATAGTTGGGTGGGTGGGAAGAGTGTTTGAAAGAGTGGAAGCGAGTTAGTTTGTTAGGAGGTGTCTATTGACCTTACATCAGGTGAGTTAGTGTGAAGGAATGAATCAACGCCGAGGAAGTTAGTGTGGATACCACGTATGTTAGTGTAAGCGATGCAGACGGGTTTGGGCGTTTTCAGACTAGCTTGTTTAGCTTTGCTATTATGTTTGCTTTTTTCCATAGTGATTCAATTAAGGAGAGGTCTTAGGATAGAGTCAGTCGGTCACTTGTTTGCTGCATGTGAAGGATGGTGACTGGCGCGGCCTACAACATAATTTGGCCTCGAGGTTGCCCACCGAACGTTCATGCAGGGACGCCCGTCCATGCGCGATATGGCACTACAAGAACCCCGGTATTATTCAACTGTTGATCAGAGCAGCCTCTCAAGACGCTACGCAAGAGCTCGGGCTCCTAAGTACCAATCGGAAGCAGCAACCAGGAAACTGCCAACCCGCTACCCTCAGAATGTAAAGACGTTGCCACCATGCTCTGTTACTGCAAACAGCTTCCAGCTGAACTAACACTAAGACCGAAGAAGAGGGATGAACCGGAAACTCCTTCCTGAACAAAAAACAAGGCGATCACCTCTACTCTTGATCAAAAGAAGGGGATGGAGTGTGAGACTGGGCGATAGTAGGAACTATGTTCTCCAATTAAAAAAAAAGAAAAAGAAAAGTTTTAATTAGTATAAGTCGAAACGAACCTTCAATTGCAAACAATCAGTTTTGTAATGTGGCTCATTAAGCTGATAGTTCTGTGGAGTTCACACTCGTTTGCACCTGATTTCTTCGGCAGTGCTATAAATCTCGATTTGCATAGGTCGTCTGGTATTATTCCACTGCTATAAATTTTGTTCATTATGTCGGTAATTTTTTCTATGCCATATACTTCCAAGGCTATCAGCAGCTCTATCACGACACCGTCTGGACCAGCTACTTTGTTTCTGTTCAGTTTGGCCATTGCAGCTTCCGCTTCGGACTTTAGTATTTCCGGTCCATCCACCTCCTTGTATATTCTCGATTGTTTTCTCCTGTCGCAAAAATGATCCTTTATATACTCTTCCTATCGCTGGAGTATTTCCTTTTTCTCCAATATGATAGTTCCATCCTTTGATTTTATGCATCCTGTTGAGGAGCAGGTTTTTTGTTCTGTCAGTTCTCTTATCTCTTTATGCATCTCTGCTTTATTGGTTCTGCTCAGTCTCTCTACTTCTGCGCATTTGTTGTTGAGCCATTCCTCTTTAGCCTGTCTGCATTTGTTCCTTATCTCTCTGTGAAGTTTCTTTTACTCTCCTCCATGTCTTGGCGTTATTTTTTTCCTTTGCATCATGAGGAGAATCTCTTCAGTCATCCACTCCTTTTTTCTTCTGCGTCTGATTTCCTTTGGGGCAATGTTGTTCACTGAGGTCACCGTCGCTTCCTTTAGTGAGTCCCATTTTGAGTGTCCTTTTCTAATTTTTCTTCTTTCTCAGGCTGTTATTGTATTCTTTCTGCAGGGTGAGGTCATTCACAAGCGTGTCGTATTGCAGCTTTGGTGATGTACTGGGATTCTTCAGTCTCCTTAGCTTGCAGATGACTGGGACGTGGTCACTTCTTTCTTTGTGACTATTAATCCGTCTCCAGGTATGGGTTAAATAACAGGACAGATTGGATTCTATAGCATTGGCTGGCAACCAGTCTCCGGCAGAAAGTAATGGCAACCTACTGCAATCTTCTGACCAGTCAGTCATGTCTCGAAAGAGACGTGATCGCCCAAGTGTGTATTACGTATGGCACTTAACTGACTGAATATAGGTAATGGATCATGAGCACTCATCTCGACTTTCATCAATTTTTTCACGAACATGACGCGGCTTTTCTCTGTCTTTTCTACAAATATTTTCACGGCAATTGCTTCAACGAGCCTTTTTACCTGGCGCCCCGACTACGCGTGCTATTAAGTGGGCGTCACATTTTTACGGCTAAAATAGTTAAATCCACCTGCCACTTCTACACCAAACTGTTTCTTTTTCTCGCATTTTCCGCCTGTGGAACTCCCTTCCGCTTACTTGTTTCCCTGAAAACTACAATCTTCAAAAGTTTAAATGCACCATCAATCGTTGTCTTCTGTTTCCTTGAATCCCGTTAATTTTTTGTCCTTTTTTTTCAATTTTCCCAATTTTTGTTTTTTCTTACATTTTTACCCCTTGTAAACCCCAGCGATCTAGTGACATTCTCGGCTTGCTTTGGGTGAAATAATTAAAACCCATTCCTTCCTTTATTCCTTTTTCCTCCTAAAAAGAAAATGCATTTAAACCTAATTGTCATCAATAATTGTCTTACGTCAATTAGTAGGCACATTAATCTTCACATCACAAACAAACAACTAATATAAATTAAACTTTAGTAGAACACTATTCAGAAATAGTCTTGTAAACAGTGTGTCAGAATATTTAACCCTGTCATTAGTAAGAAAACAAAAACAAATCCTCATTAACTACAGGTTCGCCCATGTGAAGTCGTTTTTAAATTCATGCAAGCTCTTTAGAATACGCGACATATATAAGTCATTATTCACATTTACCTATATGCCTGGTACGGTGAGCATACATATACGATTGTGTTCAAGTGTATTGTTTATATATGTGAGTATGAGTATATAGATATGTATTTGTGTGTACATATGTCTGTCATTGGGTGTCGCTATATTCACTACTGTGTTCCAACATGTGTGTGAGTGTATGACGTTCATATTTTTTCCGATGTGTATATTTGTTCTCATATGCCTTCTTTCTCGTCTCTGTGTTTTCAGCCAACATTTCTTTCTCTTTCTCTCGAACACTCTCTCTCTCTCTCCTTTACTTTCAACATATTTTCCCCTTTTTTCCTTCTTTCATTTCTTCCAAACGTTCTCTCTTTTCTTTCCATATTTCTTTCCGCTCTCGAACTTCTTTACTTGGTTTCTCGTGTCCTTCCTTTCTTCTTTCCTTCCCTCGCTCCAACCTCGTTCCTTCTTTTTTTCTTTTGTCTCTCCCTCTTTTTCCTAATGTTTTTCTTCATTCATTCTCTCTTATTGCTTTTATACTTTTTTCTGGATTCGGTCGTCTCTTTCTTTTCTCGTTTTCTTTTTTATGGCTATTTCTTTAGTGCCCCTCCTTCATTTTTTCTTCTTTCATTTGTTTCTTTCTTTGATCCCATCCCTTCATTTGGCCCATTCATTTTATTCCATTTTACTCTTTCCTGTCTACTTCTTATTTTCCTTTGTCCTATCTATCTATCTATCTATCTATCTATCTATCTATCTATCTATCTATCTATCTATCTATCTGGATCAGTTACTATCTATCTATCTATCTATCTATCTATCTATCTATCTATCTATCTATCTCAGTCTGTTCGTTTCTATCTATCTATCTATCTATCTATCTATCTCAATCTGTTCGTATCTATCTATCTATCTATCTATCTATCTATCTATCTCAGATTGTTCTTATCTATCTATCTATCTATCTATCTATCTATCTATCTATCTATCTATCTGTCTATCTATCTATCTATCTCAACTATTAACTATCTAAAATTGGGTATTTTCCTGATCCTTCCGTCCTCTTTTTCTTTCGTCTTTCCTTCCTCTTTTACTGAGAAAAACGGAATAAAAGTGGTGAAGTAGGAAGGAAGGGAATCCGGAAAGTATTCAATTTTAGATAAATAGTTATTTCACAGGTTCCTTCCTTCCTTCCTTCCTTCCTTCCTTCCTTCCTTCCTTCCTTCCTAACTTTCTATTTATCTTTCCTTTTCACGTCTTTCATTACTCCCTTTTCCCTTCCTTCCTTCCTTCCTTCCTTCCTTCCTAACTTTCTATTTATCTTTCCTTTTCACGTCTTTCATTACCCTTTCCTTTTCCTTCCTTCCTTCCTTCCTTCCTTCCTTCCTTCTCATCTATCTATCTATCTATCTATCTATCTATCTATCTATCTATCTATCTGTAACACCCCTTTACCATTTATTCAAAATTGAGCGTACATAGGTTTACATATGTGCAGTGTTGTTTTGGGACTTTCTTTTGCTTTTCTTCCTCTCTCATTCGTTTGCCCTGTTTCCCGCAGAATTCTTAGAAACAAATGACAAAGAAGCAAGACAAAGTAACAAACGCCTCAGCGATTCCTGCTCAGACATCAAAAGAGTAAAATGCTTTTGAGGTTTGCCAAGTGCCTTCGCAAAATGCAAAAATGTCTCAACTCCCTTTGTTTTGCATTGACCTCCCAGTAATTGTCTATGGCACTACATCTTGCTATTTTTCCGGCGTTTATGTTATGCTCCTTCGAGTTGCCCCTCCGAAGAACTTAGACACTTATGTTCCTTCTCTTTTGAACTCTATGGTAGCATATTAATTATACGATGACGGGACAGAATTATACATATATATATATATATATATATATTTTAAAAGGATTAATTCAAAGATGTTGAATGGCCATTTCGATATGAAGATCCCCACGGGGGACGACACATCACCTCAGCAACAGAAAAATCCTTTCAGAAACTGGAGAAAAATTAGTCTACTTTTCCTTTTTAAATAGATTGCAAAGAAATTAAAAAATAAATAATAAAATAAAATAAAGGCTTTTTTACCTAGTGTTGTCTTTATTTAGTTTAATTTCAAATGACCTAATTTTTTAAAAAATAATTTTATTTTAAATCCTATATCTTTTTATTCCCTTTTATTAATAATTATGCCTTTTTAAGTAAAGGCCTTTTTCTAATACTTCAACGTTTTGGGGAAATTAGGTTTTTGAATTTGTCCAGCGTCTGTAATATTTAAAAAAATTTTTCTTTAGTTTCTTTCTTTTTCCCTCCCTTCCTTCTTTTATCTCTCTGGCCACCTTTTTTCCGTGTTGCTTAAACTTACGTCGATTTAACACGGCTGTCTGTTAATTTTTAGTTACATTCTCCCTTTTTTTTGCGAACCCAGACGATGTCAATTTTTTCTTTTCTTATTTATTTGATTTTATTCTATCTTTTTCTTTTTCTTTTTCGTTTTCTTTTTCTTTTTCTTTCCCTTTATTTTTCTTTTTATTTTATTTTATTATTTATTTTTTAATTTCTTTGCAATCTACTTAAAAAGGAAAAGTAGACTAATTTTTCTCCAGTTTCTGAAAGGATTTTTCTGTTGCTGAGGTGATGTGTCGTCCCCCGTGGGGATCTTCATATCGAAATGGCCATTCAACATCTTTGAATTAATCCTTTTTTAATATATATATTTGCTCTGTATTATTTTATTACATGGAGCTCTCTTCCTGTATCATTTTTTAATATTAAAATAAATTTTTAATATTAATTAGGATCGGTTTTTTGGAATTTACCTTCCTGCTTTTTTCCCTTGGATTGAAGTATCTGAATTAAAATATATATATATATATATATATATATATATATATATATATATATATGTGTGTGTGTGTGTGTGTGTGTGTGTGTGTGTGTGTGTGTGTCTTTATAAAAGATAATAACTACACTCGTGTCGAAGAACCTTCCACGAATCAAGGGAAAATGGATTTAAACAAAGAAAGAGCAAAGTACATGAACATCAGTCAAAAATGTACGGGCCGAGTCAGCACGTAGCCCAAAGAAAAAACCCAGACACGAGTAATCAACTAACAAAAAACGCGCTCAATACTTAGGTAGAGCGGAATAAGTAAAGTATACCTAGTGAGCCAGACAGACCTACCTAAGTTTCACTTAAACGAATCGTCAGGGACAGCTGGCTTTAGCTGACGAGATATATATATATATATTTGTATATATATATATATATATATATATGTGTGTGTGTGTATGTGTATATATATATATGTACAGATATATGTATATATATATGTGTATATATATGTATATATATGTATATATATTTATCTTTATATATATATATATATATATATATATATTTGATTTATTTGTTTGAACATTATTTTTAATGAATATACGTATTTTAGTAGATATTCTGTTTCTAATCAAACATTATATTTATATAATTATTTCTACCGGCCTGATTATTTACAATAAATTTTGTTTCGATCAGACTGTGGAATCATTCGTTGTCGAGCGGTGTAAGACGCACCTGATCCATTATTGGCTTCCCCTATGTTGCTAGGAATCGCAGGTTCGAATCATGCCGAGTGATACACATTTTCGTAACAAAATCTATTGTAAATAAACAAGCCAGTAAAAATAATTATATAAATATACAGTTGTTTAAAAACAGTATATCTATTCAAATACGAGCTGCGATTAAGAATAATTTTCAAACAAATAAATGAAGTATATATATATATATATATATATATATATATATATGTATGTATGTATTATAAATTACGTTTTAGAACATGTACATTATTTTTTAATATATGTCCGCTACAATCATATGTTTGTTTCAACGTTGGGTGCCCAACGTTTCTTTGGGAGGTAAAAGCAAAACTCCTTCGTGAGGTAAAAGCAAAACTTATTAAAAAATAATGTACATGTTCTAAAACAATTTTTTTTTTTTTTTTTTTTAATCATTTCACCCCGAGCAAGGCAGAAACGCCACTGATGTGCAGGGGGTTACATAAATGTAAAAAGATTAATTAGAAAAGAGTGAGGAGTACAAGCTAGTTAGAAAGGAACAATAGAAAGCTGAGAAAGCAGGTGCAATGACAGGTACATGGGCGGAAAGAAAGGGAAGGTTATACAGGGGAGGGGAGAGAGCTAGAGGCCAGTGGTTAGTAGGTGAGTATTAACTTTGCTTTTAAATTTCTGGAGGTCGTAGCCGTCAGGAAAGCAAGAATACGGGAGTGAGTTCCACAGGCGGGAAGTGCGAGAGAGGAAGCTGCAGGAGTAGAATTGTCGTCTGCGTTTGGCTAACCTGACTGTGAATGGGTGGGACCCAGTTGCCAGTCTGGTTGAACGGGTAAACACCTGTTGAGGAGGCATCAGTGACTTAAGCTCATCCGAGCAGAAGCCATGAAAGTATTTATAGAAGAGACAGAGGGAGGCCACATTTCGACGATGGGAAAGTGGCTGCAGACGAGTCGCCAGATCAGTACCTATCACATTACAGACTCTCCTTTGGAGCTTGTCAAGAACACTGAGGAGAACGGCAGGGGCACCTGACCATAAATGGCAGCAGTACTCCATGCACGGACGGATGGTTGACTTGTATATATGCAGGATGGATTCAGGTGGAAAAAACATCCTGGATCGACATAGTGACCCAATCTTCTTAGCAGAAGATTTTGCTATGGATTCAATATAGTGCTTCCATTTGAGGTCTGAGGACAGGGTAAGTCCGAGGAGGCGTAGTGTATTACTCTCCGGGAGAATCATCTGGTCCATGCTTATGGGAGGCAGAAGAGGTTGCCTGTAATGGTTGACAGACAACAGCTTGGTCTTAGATGAATTGAAGTTGACAAGCCACTTCTTGCCCCAGTTCACCACAGAGTGTAGATCCCGCTCAAGGTCAGCAGCGAGATTATGTCTGTCCGCCACGACAGGTTTCTTACTGGAGCGGGAGTATATTGTAGTGTCATCTGCGTAGATGCCTACTTGGGACTTGATCTCATCTGGGAGGTCGTTGATGAAAATAAGGAAGAGCGTTGGGCCCAGGATAGAGCCTTGTGGGACACCAGCATTCGTGCTGTAGGACGTAGAGGCACGCCCATTCAGAACGACCTTCATTTTGCGGTTATTTAAGAAAGATTGGATTAGGTCAAGCAGGCGACCGGTAATACCATAACCGCGTAGTTTGCATAGGAGGCCAGGGTGCCAAACCCTGTCGAAAGCCTTGGAGATGTCCAGAGCAACCGCGCGAGCCTCGTCAGACTCATTAAGGGCCTGTAGCATGTACTCCGTTACAGTAGTTAGCAGGTCGGCTGTGGACCTGTCAAATCGGAATCCATATTGCCTATCGGAGAACAGTTTGTGGGCGGTGAGATGATGAACTATTTCAGCATTTATTATAGCCTCGAACACTTTCCCGAATATTGGTAGAAGACTGATAGGGCGATACTTGGATGGGTCCGAGGGTTCACCACAGTTCTTAAAGACAGGAACGACTGAGGAGAATTTCCAGCATGCAGGAAAGCAGGAAGCAGAAAGGCAGTATTTATAACAAATATTCATAGCTCTATACATCATATATCGAGCAGTGTTTAAAAATCAATGTTTTGGACGGAAAAAATTATATATATATATAATTGTTACCAGGATCTTAAAATAAATAAGCTAAAACGTAAAATGAAAAAAATTCTCGTACCGGAAGCAAAGGTTAGTAAAGGAATGGGTGAGGAAGGTTGGTCTGGACAAGGTCAAGAAAAAGAGAGAGGTAGAAGATAGTAATCCTCTTTCTTAGGGAGTGTAAGGCAAGCAGGTCATGGTAGCGGGTAGGAAAAATTTCTTCTTCTTCTATGTGTCCTGCCTTTGAGGACGTAGACGATCATGGCTTTCTACATCTCTGTATCCTTGGTGGCTTTTAGCACACTTTCTCCTTTTACACCACGCAACCCCGGCTCTGGCCTTTCAAATATGTTATCCGCTGCCTTTTCTCTCAGTCTGGCCTGTCTGTATCAGGTTCTGTAAGCCCTTCTTCATCATTGCATGTCCCAGGAAATTCAGTTGTCTTTTCCTGATTCTCAATATTAATTTCTTTTTGTTGCCATTCTTTCCAGCACCTCATCATATACTTTCTTGAATCCCAAAGATTTAAACTGACAACAGTCTGAACAAGAGTTATTTATAACAATTCTCTATTTTGAATATATAAATTACCCCAAAGGTTCTGTCAGAAACGAAAAATAAAGAACGGAAGATTACTGAATATGTTGGCTATTTTTTTCTCAAGGGTAAAAAAAATGTCCTAGCAGCGATTTGCAGAATATCAAGGAGAAATTAAAGATGGCAGAAACAAAATATATTCTTCTTCTATGTGCCCTCTCATTTCAGGACGTAGACGATCATAGCTTTCCACTTCTCCCTATCCCTGGTGGCTCTTAGCATGCTTTCTCCTGTTACACCATGCAACTCTCATTCCGTCATTCGCCTGATCAGGCCCTTCAAATATGTTGTCCGTTGATTTCCCCTGTCTCTTTTTCTCTCTATCTAGCCTGTTAGTATCAGGTTCTCCAAGTCCTCCTTCCTCATTGCATGTCCCAGAAACTTTAGCTGTCTCTTTCTGATGCTCAGTATTAATTTCCTTTTCGTTTCCTTCCCTTCCAAAACCTTGTTATTGCTCACATGCTCCGTCCATGATATCTGCAGCCTCCTTCTTTAGAACCATATTTCTGCTGCTTCAAGATTTCCCTTCAACTTAAATTCTAATCCTTATAAAAAGCAAAAATATTATGAATAAATGGAAAGAAAGACATATATATTGCATATTGGGTAGAAATCTCTCACAGCGAGAATATTTTGAGGACCCTAGATGACATGCCAGGATTTGTTATTGGAGATCACAACTTGAACAACATAAGGTATGCAGATGATACAGTGCTGATTGCAGACACGGAAAGGAAGCTACAAGACCTTCTACAGAAGGTAGCGGTGGAGAGTGACAAAAAAGGACTACAAATAAACTTCAAGAAAACTGAAAGCATGGTCATCAGCAAAAGGTGCAACCCAAAATGCCAAATACAGGTGGGGGATACCAAAATCAAGCAAGTACAAAAATTTAAATACCTAGGAAGTGTTCTAACAGGAGATGGAAAGTGCGACACAGAGATCCGAAGGCGAATTGGCATGGCAAAAGACGTGTTCCAGAAGCTGAGTAAAGTACTAAGACACAGGAAAATTTCACTAGAAACAAATAAGAAAAGAGTGCTGTATTGCTATGTGATGTCAGTTCTTCAATACGGCAGTGAATGCTGGACAATATCATCGAAAATGAGGACAATACTGGAAGCAGCGGAAATGTGGTTCTACAGAAGGATGTTGCGGATATCGTGGACTGAGCATGCAAGCAACAATGAAGTGTTGGAAAGAATGGCAACAAAAAGGAAATTGATACTGAGCATCAGGAAGAGACAACTGAAGTTCCTGGGACACGCAATGAGGAAGGAGAGCTTGGAGAAGCTGATACTGACTGGCCAGATAGAAGGAAAAAGAGACAGAGGAACGCAGCGGATAACATAATTGCAGTGCCTGATCAGGTGGATGACGGAACGGGGGTTGCCAAGAGTAACAGGAGCAAACATACTAAGAGCCACAAGGGATAGGGAGGCGTGGAGAACCATGATCGCCTACGTCCTGAAGGGACAGGGCACATAGAAGAAGAAGAATTCTTATATAAATTGAGTTCCGAAAAAAAATCATAAGAACACATGCAAGATTATATAAAAAATTAATGATAACACTTTGTGAGTCATTTTTCTTGAAGCCTCTTGTTAAAAGCTGACAAGGAAGATTCTATGAATTTCTTGTCTAGTTTTATAGGAAGTAGAAAATTTTTCCATCGTTTTTATAGAAACATTTTTATTGAAACCTTTTGTTAAAAGCTGACAAGGAAGATTCTGTGAATTTCTTGTCTAGTTTTATAGGAAGTAGAAACATTTTCCATAATTTTTTATGTATTTTTTTTCATAATCGTGAATTATGAAGTTTTTATGTATTTTTTTTTCATAATCGTTTCATTTTTACGTTTTATAGGATGTAGAAAAAAACTTCTATAGTCATTTTCAAGAGTGTTTTTACTCCACTGTTATTATTTTGCTTCAGATTTTCCCTGTTTCGCTGTATAACAGCTCATCAGTGTGACTAGACACATCCACTTGTTTCTGGCCGGGTTCGAAATTCGACCAATTCGGTGTCAGTCGGAGTCGATACACCCTAAGTCATAGGCACATGGAATCCGAGAAGGGAAATTTTAACGTCTTGTATATAAGCAGTGTATACACACGCCAGTCACCGAAAGAGCTCAATTCATTTTCACAAGTGTCATATATATATATATATATATATATATATATATATATATATATATAATAAAATAAATTTCGAAGTTCAAAAGCGTTGAATGATCATTTCAACATGAAATCCCTAAGAGAGATTTCACATCTCATTGAAATAAAAAATTAAGATTTAACCGGCGGAAGTTCAAAAAGTTGCCGATGAGATGTGAAATCTCTCTCATTCAACGGTTTTGTACTTCGAAATTTATTTTATTTTATAATTGGCTCTGTAATTTAAATAATAATTACATTGAGTCCTCCACCTGTATCATTTTTTTAATATTAAAATATTAATATTAATTAGGATCAGGTCTTTGGGATTTACCTTCCTGCTTTTCCTTTTGGATGAAAGTCTTTTTTAAATATATATATATATATATATATATATATATATATATATATATATATATCTGTCTCTCTCTCTCTCTCTCTATATATATATATATATATATAAAGAGAGAGAGAGAGACAGAGAGACAGAGAGACAGAGAGATAATGCTTGATACTGAGTAGAGCTTAATATAATATTGTATATTTATTTATTACAATTTATTGTTTATTTATAATAAATCATTTATTAAAACGATTTATTGCTATATATTATTTATTTTTGATAAATCATTTTCACCTTTTATTTTAACATATCAACTGAAGAGGAAAATTTTGTTCTGAAACATGAAGATTTTTGTGTAGTGATATGCTTTTATTAACCACACTAATAACAAAATCACACACACACACACACACACACACACTTGCGCGCGCGCACACACACACACACACACACACATATATATACATATATATAATTAATATAGCAATATTTCTAAGTGGAAAATATCTCCACATTAATTCTATTACTGCTCTATGCTGATATTTATGACAAAAGAAATCTGCCCGATAAAAATGCATCTCTATCAGAAAACTACTGAAAAATAGCAATCTTAGCATTAAGATAATTGGATGCTATATATATATATATATATATATATATATATATATATATATATATATATGTTTGTACTCAAGTTGGTGCTTGTTTATCGAAAGATTTGAAATGAAATCTTTTGTCATTTAATTATAAAATAATAATTCACTACAACACAGAATCTCTGAACTCGATTGAACTGTTATCAAAGAAATGAACACGATATCGATTATTTAGCGATTGTAAAATCATGGGATTGTCTCCGAATTGCTAATGGTTCTGATATAATTAGAAAATTGACAGACGGGAGCGTCTTTCAAAGCATTTTCAAAAAGCCAAAGTAAAAAAAGAAAACAAGAAAAGGCAAATGAAAGTAGACATTAACCTAAGCAATACTGAACCCAATTTGACACATTATTATTATATTATATTATTATTATTATTATATTATTTAGCATTATTAACTTTATAGCTTTGTAATCAACGTATCCACAGTGCATGTAATGCTTTTCTCAGTAGTGTTAATTTCTGCTGTATTCTCATTACTTCCGATCCTAGAGGGAAAGATGACATAAGGTCGAGTATAATGTTGCTTGGAATCCCACGTCTACATAGGTAAGAGGCAAAATTTGCACAAGCCAAATAGGCACTAAAACGAAAAAAAAAAAAAGAAACAAAAAACAAAGCAAAACTGAAGCAAAACATTAATCTAATTATGTTATATTCGTAAATAGACTTGTGAAATTAAGATTTCCCTATAGATCTCATTTATGGCACCAAAATCGTTTAGTTTTAGTATTTGTCTATATTTCTGAGATGAGGTCGTATTTACAGTATTTACATTATTCGGACTATTGTCCCAATTTTTGTTGCCATTTGTACGACGTTTAATAATAGATCATTCTATTTGTCTATATTTCAGAGATTAGGTCGTATTTACAGTATTTACATTATTCGGACTATTGTCCCAATTTTTGTTGCCATTTGTAAGACGTTTAATAATAGATCCTTCTATTTGTCTATATTTCAGAGATGAGGTCGTATTTACAGTATTTACATTATTCGGACTATTGTCCCAATTTTTGTTGCCATTTGTACGACGTTTAGTAATAGATCATTCTATTTGTCTATATTTCTGAGATGAGGTAGTATTTACAGTATTTACCTTATTCGGACTATTGTCCTCATCTTTGTTGCCATTTGTACGACGTTTAAAATATATCATTCTATTTGTCTATATTTCTGAGATGAGGTAGTATTTACAGTATTTACATTATTCGGACTATTGTCCTCATCTTTGTTCCCATTTGTACGACGTTTTGGCCGTTGTACGCCCCGGCCTTCTTCAGATGCTAGGAATTTCAAACAGAAGCGATAGGGATGATATACCCCAGTGATTGTAATAAAGGGTTCTGTTCGAAATTCGAGCACCGGAAGAAAGCCGGAGCGTAAAACGGCCGAAACGTCGTACAAATGGCAACAAAGATGAGGACTATAGTCTGAATAATGTAAATACTGTCGCTTAGTTTTGTTGCTATTTTTTATTTATCAATTTCTTATTCGGTCATTTAATGCCGAAAATTTAGTTTTCTTCAGAGCATTAGTAATTTTATTTATAAAAATGTATAGCTGGTATTTTTTTTACTATGAACATGTGTAATAAGGAAGCATGGTGGAGTAATGGATAGAGTCTTGGATTGAGAAATCGGAGAGCCGAGTTCGAATTCCAGTCCGATTCATTACGTTCACTCACGTGCTAATATCCTTGGGAAAGCTATGAATCCATCTCTTCTCTGAAGAGACATGACAAATAAAGAGTCTAGATTGGCTGGTAGGTTTCAAGACTTTTCACTCTAAATAGGTAGATGTAATCATACTATGCTAACTATATTTTGTACTAAGAGCTTCTTTTCTCACACTTCTTGTGAGTGGAAATCTCTTCTGGCTTCTTGCTTTCCAGGCAAGTTTGACCTTCAAAAATTTAAATGCAATGTCAATGGTCATCTTCTTAATTTCTGTTCTTTTATTGCTTTTTTCTCCTTAAAATAATTGATTTTCTGCTGTCTTATAATCTTTTACATACCACATGTGTTTGAGTTGTTTTCTTGCTTTACTAGGAGTGAAATAATTAGAAAAATACTTGTCATCATCGCAAGTATTTCTAAAAATTTGGTCTTTCATGTCATTGAAAGGATAACGAATTTATAGAAAGGATACTACATTCCAACTGAATCATTAAAAGTAATGGAACTTTCAAAAGTGTATATGCAGTTTTGAATGTTGATATCAGAAGAACTAATAAGAGAAATAATTTGGAAATTTTTTTTTACACCTTGAAAAAAATAACAAAATGTCTGCAGTCAGGCAGAAATTTTAATCAAGAAATTTCATATCTGATCAAAACTGGATCAGATAAAAATTGATTAAATTTTTCTGCATCATTAAAATAAACCATGGGTAAAATAGCAGAACAAACTGGGTTCTATAGCTTTAGGTGAATTCAAACCAGCCTAGAGAGGGTCGGGCTTCGTCAGGCTGTAGTGCCCAACAAAACACCACTTCTACTGTGGATGTAGTACATATAGTGTCCCTACGGCTCTAATCAGCCGTAGGGACACTACTGGTTGTGGTATTTTGACTCTTTTACGGTGTTTTGACTCCGCCTATAATTATTTAGAAATATCTAAACAGTCAGCTCTGGAGAACCTCTTTCTTAGATCAACGTTTAAAAGACAAAGGGAGTTAAATATGTGGGTTTTGTGTGAAGACAAATCTTCGGTCCTTGTAAACTGGAATCTCGTTCAAAGCCGTGAAAGTATTTATAGAAGAGACACAGAGAAGCCACCTCACGCCGCTAAGAGAGCGACTGCAGCCGAGCTGCCAAGTCGGTATCGATCACATTACAGAATCTCCGTTGGATTTTGTCAAAGGTGAATAGCAGCAGCACCCGACCAGATGTGGCAGCTGTATCCAATACACAGGCGGATGATAGATTTATGCCAGGCCATCATCATTAATACTAGATTTTCAAATACTTGTAAGTAATACGGAAATTTTTAAATAAATCTCTAATACCGTTTTTTAGAAACCTGTAATCCAAGGTTTTAATTTTAGATAATTATAATTATAGTATTTAGTAAAACTTTAATTTTGTAAAATATTAATCAAACTTATTAATTATAGAAAATCGTTAGCCTAGTAAAAAACTAGAGTTTAGGCATTTTTATTACAAAAAATGTCTTACTATTTTGACTGGTTAATTCTCCAACGGTTTGCAAATGAAGTTTTGAGATAATAAAAATAAACATTCTCTCTAGATAATTACACATTTTTTGGTTAGCATTTAAAAAAACATCTGCTATAATTGTTTTGTTTGGTACGTGAAAATAAACAGAGGATTACATGGTGTAACAGGAGAAGGCGTTCTCAGAGCCACCAGGAATAGGGAAAAGCGGAAGGTCATGATCTCCTACGTCCTGAAGGGACAAGGCACATAGAAGAAGAAGAAGAATGTGATAACGAAGAATTTTCGCAAAAATTCGAAAATTAGTTTTTGTAAACGGGAATTGGCTAAAATATTCGCTTTATTTTTTTATTCTTTAATATCGTTTAATATCGTTTTAACAATTAAAACCTTTTGTGCAATATATATGAAACATTAAAATTTTTAACATTGTTTTAAAAATCAAAAGTTATTTTAAATTTTAAAAAATCTATTTCTGTTGAGATATAGTTATTGGAATTTGCTTTTCTACATATATAAAGTATGGGTCTTCATTTACCAGCAAGTACCATATTTCTGGAATTTTCTTTTTTTTTTTTTGCCTATTATCATATGTATCAGTGTTTAACCCATAGCTGCAGAGAAGAGCGACGGACTCTTTCCTTTTCCAAGGGCATTTGATTTCGTTGCATTCACATACGCGTAAATATTCTAGGGAAAGTTATGAATCTGTCGCTTCTCTCTCTAGCAATGGGCTAAATAGATGGACATATTAAGTTCTATAGCTTTGGTTGGCAACCAGTCTATCATAGAAAGTAATGGCAACCTACTGCGGGAAAATCTTCAGCCCAGTTAGTCATGTCTCTTTGTGTATCACGTATGGCACTTAACGAACTGACTGTTCAGTGACACCAGTAAATATTTTTGGTTATTATAGATTTACTGCATGTGCAGAGGTTGCGTCTTGAAATAAAACAAAAACAATCTTCAATGAATACATGATTCAGTCAGTTAAGTGCCATGCGCGATACACGCTTGGGCGATCATGTCTCGCCATTGCTTTCTGCGGTAGACTGGTTGCCGACCAAGGCTACAGAACCCAATCTGTCCTGTTATTTAACCCATAACTGGAGGGAAGAGACGTATTAATACCTTTCCCAAGGGTATTTGCGCGTAAGTGAATGCAAGGAATTCAACTGGAATTCGAACTCAGTTCCCCGATTTCTCGTTCCGAGCCGATATCCACTGCGCAACAACGGGAAATGTACTAAAATTCATAGTTTTCAAAAATTATCCTGGTAATTAAACTTTATTTTTAACTATTTGTAATTATTTCACCCCAAGCAAGACAGTTTTACCGCCACTGGTGCACAGGGGGTTACATCGGAGGAAAAGGATGAGAAAGAGAGACAAGTTATAGGGAGTGTCAGGAAGTGGGTAAGAGAAGAGTGGGAATACTGGTGCGATGGGAGTGGACGGAGAAAAGAGCATGAGAGAAAGGATGCGAGTCAGTGAAGTAGGAGATGACTATTGACCTTACAAAAATGATTTTGAGATTACAGCTGTCGGGAGAGCAAGTATACGGAAGGGAATTCCACAGGAGAAAAGAAGCTGATAGAGTAGAAGTAGCGGTTACATTTTATTGGTTTCACTGTAAAAGGGTGGGACCCAGTTGCTAGTCTACTAGCTAAATTTATACATAGGGGATACCAGTGAGCTAAGTTCATTGGAGCAGAAACCGTGAAAGTATTTGTAGAAGAGACACAAGGAAGCCACATTACGCCTGTGAGAGAGTGACTGAGCTGAGCTGCCAAGTCGGGATCGGTCACATTACAGATTCCCTGTTGGATTTTTTAAAGAACCCCGAGGTGAATAGCAGCAGCACCCGACCAGTTGTGGCAGCAGTATTAAAAAAAATCCAGTAGTATAATTTCTTTTTTTACTGTGTTTCTTTATTAGTGAAATTGTCATGTAACGAACGGTATGGTTATATTTTGAATGCTTTTGGATGTGATGTGTATATGTTTTCCTTCTAAATATTTTATGTTAGAATAGGTGTGCGTCCAGTGCATATCTGCATCCAATGGGCCTGAAAATACGGTAATTTGTTAAATATAAATAAGAAAGAACATAGTTTAACAAGAGGTAAATAATAATTTCAGAAGTGTTTTGATGCTGCTATAGCGTGAGGTCTACCTCAATATTGCGTGAAGTCTACTTCCTGTTTCGACTATAGCATGAGGTCTATCCCAATATAGCGTGAGGTCTGCCTCCCGTTTCGACTATAACGTGAGGTCTACAACAATATAGCATGAGATCTGCCTCCCTTTTTGAATACAGCATGAGGTGTACCCCAATATAGCGTGAGGTCTGCCTTCCATTTCGACTATAGCGTGAGGTCTACCCAAATATAGCGTAAGGTCTGCCTCTCTTTTCGAATACAGCATGAGGTGTACCCCAATATTGAGTGTGGTCTGCCTCTCGTTTCGATTATAGCGTGAGGTCTACCCTAATATAGCGTAAGGTCTGCCTCTCTTTTCGAATATAGCATGGGGTGTACCCCAATATAGCGTGAGGTCTGCCTCCCGTTTCAGACTATAGCGTAAGGTCTACCCCAATATAGCCTGAGGTCTACACCAATATAGCGTGAGGTCTGCCCCCGTTTTGACTATATCGTGAGGTTTACCCCAATATAGCCTGAGGTCTACTCCAATATAACGTGAGGTCTGCCTCCCGTTTCGACTATAGTGTGAGGTCTACTCCAATATAACGTGAGGTCTGCCTCCCGTTTCGACTATAGTGTGAGGTCTACCCCAATATAGCGTGAGGTCTGCCTCTCTTTTCGAATATAGCATGAGGTTTACCCCAATGTAGCGTGAGGTCTGCCTCGCGTTTCGACTATAGCGTGAGGTCTACCCCAATATAGCATGAGGTCTGCCTCTCTTTTCGAATATAGCATGAGGTTTACCCCAGTGGAGCTTGAGGTCTGCCTCTCGTTTTGACTATAGCGTGAGGTCTACCCCAATATAGTGTGGGGTCTGCCTCCCGTTTCGACCACAGTGTAAAGTCTATCGCCGCATCGAACTATAATATAATATTGTATATGTATACTTATTTATTTAAACCTTATATTAATATTTCTATATCTATATACTATTTATATTTATATTAAAGGTAGAGAGTTAAAAATAAACACACCAGCAAATACAATACATATATTTATTTTAGCGATAACCACTTCGTATATCTTCTAGGAATGGCAGGAATAGATCAATAGAATTTTTTCTACTCATCTTCTGACAAAAATGATCAAGATGTGGCTGGAATAGCTGACTACCAACATCTCACATTTTCTTGAGAATCGTCGTTTTAGCATCCAGTTACGACCACTCATTTGCTGTAATGTGTGCCTTGTCGCTGGATCCACATGATGTCGCTGGTGATGCACTGTTGAATGTTGGTAACCCATGGCATATAGTACTCATTTGAGTGTTCACAGAACCATTTGCACATTACCTTCTAATAATAACGGGATAGACGATAACGGAAAGTGAGTTACGGAGATCCGACGGGGTATTGGCATTCCGTAAAGAGAATGAACTGAGCCGAAGTTATCTCGCTATTGTTCCTCTCTTCGGCTCAGTACATTCACTTTACTACTAGATATTAAACTTTACTACGTATTATGAAAGCTCTTGTCGCATGTTCACTCTATAGGTGTCTTTTTTTCAATAATTGTCAGAGAGTTGTAAAGGATATATATATATATATATATATATATATATATATATATACGTTGTGTATTATAATAGAGAAGATTTGGGATGATCTCCATTGAAAAATTAATCGATAATACCTGCCATTTATGAGTTAATAGAACATATTTAAATTAAGGTCTTCTACAAAAATATGCTGCGCTTAAAATATGTTTTTTGTGTATCATGTTGAAAAATCGAAAACAAACAAAAAAAAAATGATAAAAAGAAGAAAAAATCAGTTCCATTTTATACGATTTCTTCTTTCACTGTTTATTCGAGACATTTTTTGTGAAACTGTGCACACTCATATTCAACGATTTCGCCTTTTGTATTTCTTTTTTGTTGCCATTTGAGCGTATGAATTTGCAAATAGTCCGGCGTGCTCCACCTACGAAAATAAAGCACAAGTCATAACCTCGGCTCTTTGTCGGCTGCAAACAAAGAGTCTTTAGAATATTGATCAAATGTCTTTTGCTTGATTGGATAATAAAACGGAAAAGTGGTGACGTTAATTCATACAAGAATATTCCATTGGCTTTCAAATACCAGAGAAAGAAATTTGATAGTGGATCAGATCGACTTATTAAATTTGACCGTCGCTTTCTCAGTCTATCTCTCTAACAATCGACCTATTTGAACATTTTTGTTTTCCCTAACACCTGCACAGCGACAAAAGCATAAAAGTTGGTTTGAGCTTTGAATCCTTCTTTCTTTTCTTTGCCCTTTTTATCTACCTATAATCCTATTTTGCATATGGGTCTATCAGTTCAGAGTCACATCCTCTCTTTTTCTCTGTCATTTCATCTCTCTGTCTTTCTCTCTGTTTCTGTCCCTGTCTCTATCTCTCTATCTAAATTCCGTTCATATCCATCTATTTATCTATCTACCTGAATATATAAACACAGAGAGTTTACTCCCTTGCTTTAGCATATATATATATTAGTCATCCATATACAAGCTTGTTTCGCTGTATCACAGCTCATCAGTGTGATTAGATGCATCCATTCGCTTCTGGCCGAGATCGAAACTCGACTGATTTGGTGTCAGTCGGAGTCGCTACCCACTAAGATAGGCGCATGGAATCAAAGAAGGAAAACTGTAACGTGTTGTATATAAGCAGTGTATAACACGCCAGTCACCGAAAGAACACAATTCATTTCTGAAGACTTACGTATGTATCGCTGAGGAGGAATCTATTTTTAAAAATTTTCTTCTCTAGAGAATATATATATATATATATATATATATATATATATATATATATATATTCAAGCATGTTTCGTTGAATAATTTGAACATATGTTTTTAACGTTGATATCAAATTCATTAAAGAATGCGCGGTAGGTTCTTATTCTTTTTTATTTTCTCAAGTACTTTCAATCTTATCCGAGATCATCATCAGTGGTAAATTGTCAAGAAAATTTTTTTCTACATTGAACTAAAAAAGATTAAACAAACCCCCAGTTTATTGTATTAAATTTAATACAACTCACATAACAATCCCCAATAACTCTTTTCCGTCAACGAGTGTTTTGCAAAAGACCAACAGTCCTCACAATGTAAATAGTGTAAATACTACCTCATCTCAAAAGTATAAACAACTATCCACATTGTATATCAATTTGTGGTGCAGTGGATATCGGCTCGGAACGAGAAATAGGGGAGGCGAGTTCGAATTCTAGTTGAATTCCTTGCATTCACTTACGCACAAATACCCTTGGGAAAGGTATTAATCCGTCTCTTCCTTCCAGTTATTGGTTAAATAACAGGACAGATTGAGTTATATAGACTTGGCTGGCAACCAGTCTACCGCAGAAAGCAATGACAACCTACTGCGGGATAATCTTCTGCTCAATCAGTCATGTTTCTTTCGAGACATGATCGTCCTAGCGTGTTTCACGTATGGCACTTAACGGACTGATATCAATTCAAATGACCTTTCGAATATTGTATATATATATATGTATGTGTGTGTGTGTGTGTGTGTGTGTGTGTGTGTGTGTGTTGGTTTCCCGACAACAAACTTATCAAGGTGACTTACACCATGTATGTCGGATATAAGCTTTATTGCATAGCTTTTACAGCCTCTTTCATTTCCACATTCACAATTCAGAAAAAAATTGATTCATAAATAGTTGAATAATAAATCCAGTCGACATCATGGTGTTTGGAGTGGTCATCTTCCCACAAAGACTCAGACTCAGCACAGATGCCTACACCAAGTGCTTTGAGAAGGTAATGCTCCCTGGGTCAAGAGGGTGAGTGCTGGAAGATAATAAATCTGCCAACAGAACTCTGCACCATGCCACACAATGAGGAGAACTTGTGGAATAGGAAATTAAGAATTAAAATCAACTTTCTTCTTCACTTTGACAAAAGTTCACAATGACTTGTGAAATCCTGGTTTTTCCTAAATAGAAAAAGGATTAACCATGTACTTAAAGAAGAAAGTCGAGACCGGATTTCGCGAGTAGATGTTAAATTGATTTTCTGACCAATGGAGGCGATTTGCAAGACTAAAAAGGACTTAGCCATCCAGCGCGAAAAAATCTTGATGACTATAAATGATCTCGATCAGCGTCAGTTAGACAGTCAGATGAGAGCAGCGAGACGACAAGCTAAAATGTAAAGAGAGAAACTTCAACCACGACCGAGACGTAAGGTCGCGTCGCACATAATTATTTTTTACCTTCTTTCTCGTGTGCTGATTTCTTTTACTTCTTCTTCATTCAAAGACATACCTAGCAAGCAAACGCTCATGCATACTTACATACGTATGCATAAACTCTTTTCAACAAATTACTATTACAATTTTACAACTCTTGATACCCTTGGCTTTCTCATTGAACTTTTAACTACTACTTATTCTTGTTATTCCATTCCTTTAATAAATTTCTATTTTAACATGAAAAATGTATATATTTGTATTCTTCCACTATTCCACACTATTCTTCCTCAAGTATACACATTCCAAGCAACTAGCTTCAACCTTCTGATAAACCCGATGATGATAATTCTGGATAAAACTTGTAATCTGTACGGAGTTTGGTTATGTATGACACAAGACCGAATAAATAAACATTAATCTTCTCCCTATAGCTACAAACTCAGGCATGCCTGTCAGACTATTTCTATGACTACTACACTTTTTTACATTTGGCCATGTTACTCCCAAGACTACAACCCCCTTGATTATCATGTGTTCGGTGCCGTTGAGCGGGAGAGCAACACAATTCATTGTGAAAGCAAGGATAAACTGAAGGCAACATTAACCAACTTAAATAAGCAGAATGTCCAAAAGAGTTGCAGAAGATTCCGAAGTCTTCTGGAGACCGTGGTTGAAGTCATTGGCAATTTTTGTAAAATTAATTTACACTTTAGTATTTCAAAATGTTGTAATTCTGTAATTTTGGTAAATGTATCTGTTAAAATGAGATATCTGTGTTATTTATTTCTTTTTGTAACTCTAACGACAATTTATTAATCGCAGCCGTTATCAGTATAACCCGGCTATAAGAGAAGCCCGGATATAAGATAAACCAGTATATAAGAGATAGTTTCTCTAGGTCCCAAATTAGAGCCTGTGGTAATGAATATAAAATAGACCAAACCCGGATATAAGATAATTTTTATCCGGTCCCGACAACTCTCTTATATATATATATATATATATATATATATATATATATATATATATATATGCGTACAATCGTATCGTAACAATACATAGATGAAATATTGTCAGTCCATCTTCTGGGTGAACGCACGCTTTTTATCCTATCGTCTCTTACGAATCGTCTTAAAAATATGCGGCGCCAGACACAAGTCTCTTACGCATGCGCAGAACATTTTTTCAGGTGTGTCGCCGCGTCCTTTCTTACTGCCATTCACGACCGAAGAGAATAAATTTAAATTGTACACGTCTGTAAAGTACACAGACGTAACCTCGCATACCCTCAAAAAACAAAAAAAACATAAGTAATTTAAAAAAAAAAGAAAACATTTAACGATATTCCGTTCAGATGCACTAAATTCAGTCTCGTCGAATTTGACTATTATGTCTTTGAGGAACAAAAGTCAATTTGTGTTTGTGCATCACCGCGCAGACAGGAATCGACAAGTACAAAAAACTTGATTGCACAAAACCGATCTAAAGCTTTAGCGTGCTTTTTGCGGTTGGGTGAGGAATTAAAGTGGGTGGAGATATACGACTGCGAAAATGTTCAGATAGGTGAGGAAACATTTAAATATATATTTAGTTACTTTTGACATATATATATATATATATATATATATATATATATATATATATAACTATTATTATTATTGGTCATCTGTAGCTTCTGATTTTGTTTGCTCTACTTTCGCTTGAGTGGTTTGTACTCGCTTTCGTATTGAATTCTTTATTGTTAAGGTTTTCGTCTTGGGTTTTTCTTTTCTTTCTGATGAATGCTTGACTTGCGTTTAAGTATTTCGTTTGTTTCTTTTTTTCTTCCTCTTATTTCTCCTGCCGGGTTAGTTCTTGTGTCTTCAAGACGATCTCATTTGTAGTTTAATTATTGATAGTTTTGACAGAATTAGTTCTGTTGCTATTGGCATTATTACTATAATTAATATTAATATATATATATATATATATATATATAGTATTTGATTGTGGTAATGCTTTGAATGCCTTTTTTTCGGTAGTTTACTGATAAATATTTTGTACAGGTATTTTGACGTAAAGCACTCGATATCAGGGTAAAGATGCAGAGTTAATAGGGTTAATGCAGGAAGTCGGTCAATCTACTGAGCGGATTCATGGTGCAACTTCGAAGTTTCGTGAAGGCAGCATTATGATGACTTCATTCGTCAGGGTTAAATTTTCAATCTTGTAATTCAGTAGACTGAAAATCTAAATCCAGAACTATCTATCTATTACATTCTGTTCATATCTACCTATATATCTAATACAATTTGTTCATTTTATCTATTATATACATTCTTATCTATCTATCTATCTATCTATATCAGCTACATATTAGGAATTGAAGAGAGAAGACGTAAACCCACAGATAGATTGGAAATTAATAGGCTCAGCACGTACTCCCAATAGTCTAAGTGATAAATGTAATGAGTTATTACAATATCATAATCAAAACTTACTTCTTAATCAACGTAACGAATTAATTAGCAAGTGTCGTCATCGGAGTAGATTTAAATTTATTGTTTGAATTATTCCCTATTTTCTAATTCAGTAGATATGGATTTTAGCCTTATTTTTTTATATCGGTTATAATTTAAATTTAGATACGTGATACAAATAAGTTTATCTTAATGTAGCTACCTTTAATCCTTTTAAGAAGGCTATTTCAACTAAAAAAATTAAGGCCTATTCCCACTCTCTCTTTTTTGCTTTTTTTCCTCACCAACCTTCCTCACCTCTTTTCTCTACTAACCTTTATTTCCGGTATAATAGAATTTCATAATTTTAAGTCCGTCTGCGGTTGAACAATGCAGGTTTTAGTAATCTAGAATTTATGATATTTTGAAATAAATGAATACCTGCACTGTAATTATTATTATCTGACCAATATTAACTACATAATTGGACATCTGGATGTGCGTTGTGGTGCATTGGATATCGGCTCGGAAATCGGGGAGCCGAGTTCGAATTCCAGCTGAATTATTGCATTCATTTACGTGCAAATACCCTTGGGAAGAAGATATTAATCCGTCTATTCCCTCCAGTTATGGGTTAAATAACAGGACAGATTGGATTCTATAGCCTTGGCCGGCAACCAGTTCACTGCAGAAAGCAATGGCAACCTACTGGTGGATATCCTTTCTGCTCAGTCAGTCATGTTTCTTTCGAGATTTGATCGCTCAAGCGTGTGTATCACGTATGGCACTTAACTGACTGAATTAGACATTGTTTTTTCAATGTCGAAACAAAATGTACAATTTTGTACTCGACTGTAGTTAGTACACGTTCTAAAGTATGTTTATAATATATATATATATATATATATATATATATATATATATATATTGATTGTTTAATTACTAGTTTTCAGTCATAATAACATTAGACCAGTGCACATTTGTATTAAAAGTGTTCAATACAATTATATTTTAGAACTTTTAATATTTTTTGAAATGAGTTATTACGCGACCTAGGTTTCTACCATGCGTGGTGTCCTCAGGCGATTTGCAATAACTGATTTACAGTTAAGCATTTTTTAAGCTTACGTAACGGTGTTTTTTCTTTCTTTTTTTTTTTTGAACGCTCACGTGGCAGGGAATTTTGAACACGCAATTTTTTAAATTACATGGAATTATGGCTTTTTCATCCATGGTTGTATGGACCTAAGAGATATTTTCTAGTATGGTTACACTTAGTCATAACTTCCGTTCTTTCATTTAACAGTTGACTTTTGTTTGGAAATAGCATAATCTCTAATGTGGGTTTTTTCCCTATTTGGATTTTAATTTCCATACGTGGCTAATATTGTACAAAATTGGCTAGCCAAGTGTAGAAATTGAAATTAAAATATGGAAAAGACCCAGGCATAACGTGGAATATAGTAAAATTAGCCAAGCCTTACAACGGTGGCAAAATAAACATGACGTGGCATCCCGCTGTATTTTCTGCCAATGTTTACATCGCAACTGCTCTGACGAGCTTTTTTTCTTTGCTGCTCGATTAATCTAAGCATGCTACTAGATTGTCATCTAGGTCCCACTCTTTTACCGCTGAAATAGTTACATGTAACCGCCACTTCTACTCTAAGAGTTTCTTTTCTCACACTTCTCGGCTGTGAACTCCCTTCTGTTTACTTGCTTACCTGATAGCTACGATATCCAAAAATTTAAATTCAACGTCAAATGCCATCTTCTATCTTTTTGAATCCCGCTCATCTTTTATTATTTCTTCAATGATCCATATTCCGAGTCTTTTCTCTCATTGTAACTTCCTATGCACAAATAGCGGTCTAGTTTTGCATGATTATCTATCTATCTATCTATCTATCTATCTATCTATCTATCTATCTATCTATCGGATTAGACAGGTTTTAGTCGATAACACAATAGTACTCACTCATACACACAGTAAAAAAAATAACTAACATTAAATCAAACCAAACCACGCTTAATAAAATCACATTTCAATCTGGTCATAACACATTACATTGCATTTAGACATATGGTTCTGTTAACATTTCAGTCTCTCACGCTGTGTGACGTCAAAGAACAGCATTACAGATTTACAAATTGCGTCTGCTATTCGGTGACTGTTATCGTCGCATAGCAATGTTTATGTCAGCACAAGATAAGATCATCTTTGATGGTGGATGTCTTTATGTTAACGTCCTTGCAACTTCGCTGAAGATGGCTCATTGAGCCGAAAACTTAGAACCAGCATAATAAAATTATCCAAATATTGGACAATTTTTCTCTTTATTTTCACCTGAAATTAAAATACAATGTTTAGCTCATGATTAAACATGATAGACAGTCGTTGACTGTCATATTTAACAGTATATCTAGCTTATAATATATATATATATATATATATATATATATATATATAGTCATCCGCATAAAGATCTGTTTCGTTGTATCATAGCTCATCAGTACGGTTAGACATCCATTTGCTTTTAACCCAGGATTGTAACCCGATCGAACTGGCTTCAGTCGGCGATTCTGCTTGTGCGCTATGGGCGCTCGGTAGAAGGAGCATACTTTTAGCGTATGATGTATCAATAGCCAGAGTGCTCTAATTCATTACTGAATGAACGATGCGTAGATGATAGAGTTGCTACTGTTTTTTCAAAGTCTACCATTCTCCCAGAATGGTATTTTGGTACAACCAACATCAAACATTGCCTGATAAAGCGAATCTATCTCGAAACAGAAATTTCCGTGTCGCAATATACAATTAATTCATAACTATATATATATATATATATATATATATATATATATATATATATGAGTGTGTCTGTGTGTTTGTGTGTGTGGGGCGCAGCAGCAACATTTCTTTCAAACATCTCTCATTGAATATGGCCGACAAGAAAGATTTAATTTTTCCAATATCCAGGAATATGAAAATTGTCCAAAATTCATATTGTACCAAGAACTTTCGGCCACTTCTATAGCCATTTTAAAGGGTGTTTTACACTTTGGTATTGTCATTATTCTTCATTTTATGACTATTACATAGTAATTTATTTTTGTGTTGCTTTTGAAAAATGACTGTTCATTCCAAGCTTTTAATATACCGCTCGCGACTGTATTTCGTGTGAGCATCTTTCTATTAAAAAAAAAATCAACACTCCATTTCTACTATTAAATCATATAAAGATCATGGAGTGGAGAAATGTTTGATATATAGTGCCTCTCGGATATCGAGGTGTTTCTAATATTGTGATTTATATAGAATTCTTGTGTTTTCGTTTAGAATTTTCCTGAATGGTTCTTGTAAATGATGGGCTAAGAAAGGTTTTGTTCCATGGGACTTTGGTTTGATACGTAATATGTAAAGCCTCCTGTTAATGCGGTTGAAGTGCGTCCTATATATATATATATATATATATATATATAATTTCGCAAAACAAAATGCTAGATATTTTCGCATCAGCCGAATGATGGGATAATGAATGTTTTGTTTCATGGCACTTTGGTTTGATATGTGATATGTAAAGCGTCGGCTGAAAGAGGTGGAAGTGTGTCCAATGTATGTATTCATATATATATATAATTTCGCAAAACAAAATGCTGGATATTTTCGCATCAGCCTAAATATGTGTGTCGATTGACATGCTAAGATCTGTTTGTCGCCATTGACTTTTTTTTTCACCATGCCCTTGTTTGCGTCACCATCAGTGGAAATCTGAGATTCGTTCCAACGGAGGTTATGGTTCATATAAGTGTGCGAAAACGTTATCATAATCTGGTAAAGGCAAAAAGAAAGCAAGCGCACAACGTCGATAAACCGGGTTTCTTCATGATTGCGCTTGTGTTCATTAAAGGATATTGGCTCGAATATATCTGCTTGTACCCCGGGGTATGTAAGTCTCGGCTGTTGAGGTTGAATTGGGCAATGTTCCATGACGAATGAGCGTACTTAAAAGAGTGTCGTGTGTAAATGAGTAAGCTGAAGTAAATTCGAAGTAATATTATTTCAATATCAGTGTCCCGAGCAATTGAATATCGTCTCTTACGAATCGTCTTAAAAATATGCGGCGCCAGACACAAGTCTCTTACGCATGCGCAGAACATTTTTTCAGGTGTGTCGCCGCGTCCTTTCTTACTGCCATTCACGACCGAAGAGAATAAATTTAAATTGTACACGTCTGTAAAGTACACAGACGTAACCTCGCATACCCTCAAAAAACAAAAAAAACATAAGTAATTTAAAAAAAAAGAAAACATTTAACGATATTCCGTTCAGATGCACTAAATTCAGTCTCGTCGAATTTGACTATTATGTCTTTGAGGAACAAAAGTCAATTTGTGTTTGTGCATCACCGCGCAGACAGGAATCGACAAGTACAAAAAACTTGATTGCACAAAACCGATCTAAAGCTTTAGCGTGCTTTTTGCGGTTGGGTGAGGAATTAAAAGGTGGAGATATACGACTGCGAAATGTTCAGATAAAGGGAGGGTAAACATTTAAATATACATTTTTAGCTATCTTCTGACATATATATATATATATATATATATATATATATATATATATATATATATAACTATTATTATTATTACTCACTTAAGTTTGATTTGTTTCACTTTCGCTTTGAGTGGTTTGTGTACTCTGCTTTCGTATTGAATTCTTTATTGTTAAGGTTTTCGTCTTGGGTTTTTCTTTTCTTCTACGAATGCTTGACTTTGTGTTTAAGTATTTCGTTTGTTTCTTTTTTTCTTCCTTTCATTTTCCCGCCGGGTTAGTTCCCGGTGGGTTTCAAGACGGAGATCTCATTTGTAGTTTAATTATTGATAGTTTTGACAGTGGAATTAGTTCTGTTGCTATTGGCATTATTATTTATATAATTATTACTATATATATATATATATATATATATAGTATTTGATTTGCAATGTCATGAAGAATTGTAAGTTTTTTTTTTCGGTAGTTTACCATAAAATATTTTGAAAAGTGTACAGGTATTTTTATCGTAAAGTACTCGATATCAGGGTAAAGATGCAGAGTTAATAGTTAATGCAGGGAAGTTTGTCAATCTACTGAGCGGATTCATGGCAACTTCGAAGTTTCGTGAAGGCAGTGATGAGATGACTATCGGCCAGGGTTGAATTTTCAATCTTGTAATTGTGTGGATTGAAAATCTAAACTAGAATAAACTATTCATTCATTATTCGTTCATGGTTTCACCTATATATCTAATACAATTTGTTCATTTTATTCATTATAGCATCGCATTCATCTATCTATCTATCTATCAGCTACATATTAGGAATAAAGAGAGAAGACGTAAACCCACAGATAGATTGGAAATTAATAGAGGTTCAGCACGTACTCTGAATAGTCTAAGTGATAAATGTAATGAGTTATTACAATATCATAACTAAAAAACTTTACTTCTTAATCAAATGTGAACAGAATTAATTAGCAAGTGTCGGCTACTGGAGTAGATTTAAATTCTATTAAGGTTTTAACTATTCCTATTTTCTAATTCAGTAGATATGATTTAGCCTTATTTTTTTTATATCGGTTATAATTTAAATTTAGATACGTGATACAAAATAAGTTTATTCTGCTACCAGCTACCTGACCTCTGGGCTTAGCTGTGTCCCTAATGAAGGTATCATCATATTATTCCTAAATTTCTCTTTTTTTTGCTTTTTCCTCACCAACCTTCTCACCTCTTTCTTTTTCTACTAACCTTTATTTCCGGTATAATAGAATTTCATAATTTTAAGTCCGTCTGCGGTTGAACAATGCAGGTTTTAGTAATCTAGAATTTACATATTAAATAAATGAATACCTGCACTGTAATTATTATTATCTGACCAGTATTAACTACATAATTGACATCTGGATGTGTATGGCATTGATATCGGCTCGGAACGAGAAATCGGGGAGCCGAGTTCGAATTCCAGCTGGACCATTGCATTCATTTACGTGCAAATACTCCTTTGGGAAAGGTATTAATCCGTCTATTCCTTCTCCAGTTATGGGTTAAATAACAGGACAGATTGGATTCATAGCCTGGCCGGCAACCAGTCTACCACAGAAAGCAATGGCAACCTACTGCGGGATAATCTTCTGCTCAGTCAGTCATGTTTCTTTCGAGATTTGACGCCCGGGCGCAGTATCACGTATGGCACTTAACTGACTGAATTAGACATTGTTTTTCTCCACAATGAAACAAAATGTACAATTTTGTTACCCGGATTGTAGTTAGTACACGTTCTAAAGTAATAAAGGTTATATATATATATATATATATATATATATATATATATATATATATATATATTGATTGTTTAATTACTTAGTTTCTAGTCATAATGTATATTAGACCAGTGTACATTTGTATTAAAAGTGTTCAATACAATTATATTTTAGAACTTTTGAATATTTTCTTTTGTAAACGAGTTATTACGCGACTCAGGTTTCTACCATGCGTGGTGTCCTCAGGCGATTTGCAATAACTGATTTTACAGTTAAGCATTTTTTTAAGCTTACGTAACGGTGTTTTTTCTTCTTTTTTTTTGAACGCTCCACGGCAGGGAATTTTTGGAACACGCAATTTTTAAAATTACATGGAATTATGGCTTTTTCATCCATGGTTGTAGGACCCAAGAGATATTTTCTAGTATGGTTACACTTAGTCATAACTTCCGTTCTTTCATTTAACAGTTGACTTTTGTTTGGAAATAGCATAATCTCTAATGTGGGTTTTTTCCCTATTTGGATTTTAATTTCCATACGTGGCTAATATTGTACAAAATTGGCTAGCCAAGTGTAGAAATTGAAATTAAAATATGGAAAAGACCCAGGCATAACGTGGAATATAGTAAAATTAGCCAAGCCTTACAACGGTGGCAAAATAAACATGACGTGGCATCCCGCTGTATTTTCTGCCAATGTTTACATCGCAACTGCTCTGACGAGCTTTTTTTCTTTGCTGCTCGATTAATCTAAGCATGCTACTAGATTGTCATCTAGGTCCCACTCTTTTACCGCTGAAATAGTTACATGTAACCGCCACTTCTACTCTAAGAGTTTCTTTTCTCACACTTCTCGGCTGTGAACTCCCTTCTGTTTACTTGCTTACCTGATAGCTACGATATCCAAAAATTTAAATTCAACGTCAAATGCCATCTTCTATCTTTTTGAATCCCGCTCATCTTTTATTATTTCTTCAATGATCCATATTCCGAGTCTTTTCTCTCATTGTAACTTCCTATGCACAAATAGCGGTCTAGTTTTGCATGATTATCTATCTATCTATCTATCTATCTATCTATCTATCTATCTATCTATCTATCTTATTAGACAGGTTTTAGTCGATAACACAATAGTACTCACTCATACACACAGTAAAAAAAATAACTAACATTAAATCAAACCAAACCACGCTTAATAAAATCACATTTCAATCTGGTCATAACACATTACATTGCATTTAGACATATGGTTCTGTTAACATTTCAGTCTCTCACGCTGTGTGACGTCAAAGAACAGCATTACAGATTTACAAATTGCGTCTGCTATTCGGTGACTGTTATCGTCGCATAGCAATGTTTATGTCAGCACAAGATAAGATCATCTTTGATGGTGGATGTCTTTATGTTAACGTCCTTGCAACTTCGCTGAAGATGGCTCATTGAGCCGAAAACTTAGAACCAGCATAATAAAATTATCCAAATATTGGACAATTTTTCTCTTTATTTTCACCTGAAATTAAAATACAATGTTTAGCTCATGATTAAACATGATAGACAGTCGTTGACTGTCATATTTAACAGTATATGCTTAGAATATATATATATATATATATATATATATATATATATAGTCATCCGCATAAAGATCTGTTTCGTTGTATCATAGCTCATCAGTACGGTTAGACATCCATTTGCTTTTAACCCAGGATTGTAACCCGATCGAACTGGCTTCAGTCGGCGATTCTGCTTGTGCGCTATGGGCGCTCGGTAGAAGGAGCATACTTTTAGCGTATGATGTATCAATAGCCAGAGTGCTCTAATTCATTACTGAATGAACGATGCGTAGATGATAGAGTTGCTACTGTTTTTTCAAAGTCTACCATTCTCCCAGAATGGTATTTTGGTACAACCAACATCAAACATTGCCTGATAAAGCGAATCTATCTCGAAACAGAAATTTCCGTGTCGCAATATACAATTAATTCATAACTATATATATATATATATATATATATATATATATATATATATATATATGAGTGTGTCTGTGTGTTTGTGTGTGTGGGGCGCAGCAGCAACATTTCTTTCAAACATCTCTCATTGAATATGGCCGACAAGAAAGATTTAATTTTTCCAATATCCAGGAATATGAAAATTGTCCAAAATTCATATTGTACCAAGAACTTTCGGCCACTTCTATAGCCATTTTAAAGGGTGTTTTACACTTTGGTATTGTCATTATTCTTCATTTTATGACTATTACATAGTAATTTATTTTTGTGTTGCTTTTGAAAAATGACTGTTCATTCCAAGCTTTTAATATACCGCTCGCGACTGTATTTCGTGTGAGCATCTTTCTATTAAAAAAAAAATCAACACTCCATTTCTACTATTAAA
>JBBBDQ010000983.1:707500-885000 GCA_037127315.1 Ascarosepion bandense
TGGGTTAAATAACAGGACAGATTGGGCTCTATAGCCTTGGTCGGCAACCAGTCTACCGCAGAAAGCAATGGCAACCTACTGCGGGATAATCTTCTGCCCAGTCAGTCATGTCTCTCTCGAGACATGATCGCCCAAGCGTGTATCACGTATGGCATTTAACTGAAACTGTGTAAGAAAAAAATTACATCGTCTTCTTCTATGTGCCGTGGACCTTCGGAACGTACGCGATCATGGTCTTCCACGTCTCCCTATCCGTGACGGCTGTTAGCAGGCTTTCTCCTGTTAACCTACCCAAACCCTGCTCTGCCACCCACTTTCTCAGGCCTGTGAAGTATGTTACCCGCTGCTTTCCCCTGTCTCTCTTTCCCTCTATCTTGTAACAAAATGGATAAGATCCGGAAAGCCAATCTTGATAGTAAGAAGTTTTTTCGCGCTCTTATTGAACCAATCTTATTCTATGGATCTGAAACTTTAACTCTTTCAGCAAAACAACAGCGCTGTTTAGATGGATGTTATACTCGTCTTCTCAGAAGAGTACTTGATCTTTCATGGCGAAACCACCCAACTCTAGAAATGATATATGGACACCTACCAAGAGTATCAACTTTAGTTCAAAAGACACGTGTCCAGTTTGCTAGGTATAGTCCACGTGCCACAGATGAACTTGTTTCATTGTTTGTATTATGGAGGCACACATCATCTAACAATCGATCTCATAAGTTAACCTTTCCAGGCAGGAAAGATACATCTAGCGCCAAGGAAGAGCTATGACAAATAGGAAATACTGGAAGGGTGTAGTGAGTTCTATCTCGGCCGAGGCCGCAGGATGATGATGATGATGTCTAAAATAAAATAGAAAAGAATCTCTTGTACGCATGTATGAAAAATATAATAAAATGCTTAATCTTTTTCTATGTGCAGTATTCCTTCAGGACGTAAGTGATCATGGCCCTCCACATCTTTCTATCCCTTGTAGTTCTTAACACTTTTTTCTTGGTACTCCTCTTAAGACCTGCACTGTAATCTATTTACCCAAGCTCATCAAGTATGTCATCCGTTGTTTTTCCTGTCTGTTTTTCCCTGTGATCTGTGAATATCAGGTTATCCTACCTCATTAAATGTCCGAAAAACTGCAGCTATCTTTTCCTGATGTTAAGTATAAGTTTCCTTTTCGTTTACATTCTTTCGAAACCTCGTCATTGCACACATGTTCATACCATGGTATCCTTAGCATCCTTCTGTAGAACCACATTTTCGGCTTGATCTTTTAAAGAGGGATTTTGGTATATTTGTTTGAATATAGGAAACTGTTCATTTCCCACCAATAATCTGAAAAAAGAAAAAGAATAAAAGTCAACGGAAGATCTGATAGGCTGATGCTTTGTTTTAACGATTGTGAAACACCCAGAATATATATATATATATATATATATATATATATGAAAAATGACAAACTAGTAAAATAGGAGAGGTTAATCCCTCTCCAAAGAGGTATCTAGTTGATATGAAATATTAAATAGATGAAAATAGAGAGCTCAATGGATATTATCCAGACCAATTTGAAATATAGAGAAGAAAGTTCAACACATAATTAAATCGCTTATTAATTCGGAATTTATTTCGGCAATTGTAAATGTTACAAACTGCTTCTGGAAAACCGAAAAATCAAGTAGTTTTATTCAACTCAGAATATTAAAAAGAAGCATTAAGGTTGGCATAGAGAAAATATGGTAGGGAAGGGTAGATATGTATAAATTTAAACATTGAAGAAATGTCAAAAAAATAAAGGAATTCAAAAAGCAGTTTTTAATTTTTTCTGGATTTATAATAGTTTAATTATTTGTTCAGTTTTCTTATATATATGTATTTTTTTTTTTTATAAGCGTTTCACCCCGAGCAAGGCATGTCACTGCCACTACTGTGCAGGGGGCTACGTAGAGTGGAGAAAGGCTGATTAAATATAGGAAATAACAGAGGGTGGGTAATAGGCGGGTGAGGATACCGAGAATGAGGGTTGGGTAGATGAGAGTGTTGTGAGAATAGTTGGGAGTTAGTGTGATAGGAGGTGTCTATTGACCCTACATTTAAACACCTGGAGATTGTAACTGTCGGGAAAGCAGACTTGTGGAAGGGAGTTCCACAGGCGGGAAGCGCGAGAAAAGAAGCTGTTGGAGTAGAATTTACGGTTACATCTTATTTGTTTAACTGTAAAAGGGTGGGACCTAGTTGCTAATCTAGTATCTCGTGTAAATTCGTGCTTAGGCGGCACCAGTGATCTAAGCTCATCGGAGCAGAAGCCATGAAAGTACTTGTAGAAGAGGCACAGGGAAGCTACATCACGCCGGTGTGAGAGCGGCTGCAGCCGGTCTGCCAAGTCAGTATCAACCACGTTACAGATCCTCCTTTGTATTTTGTCAAGAAGCCCAAGGAGAGCAGCAGGGGCACCCGACCAGATATGGCAGCAATATTCAATACACGGGCGGATGGTAGATTTGTATATGTGCAGAATAGTTTCAGGTGGGAAAAATTTCCGGGCCCTGCACAGGGAGCCGACTTTCATAGCAGCAGATTTGGCAATGGATTCAATATAGTCATTCCATTTGAGGTCCGCCGAGAGTGTAAGGCCAAGGAGGCATAGTATTTTACTCTCTGGGAGGCTAGCCTGTCCCATGCTAATGGGAGGTAGATGCGATTGTCTATGGTGGTTAGTTGATAACAGCTTTGTTTTGGAGGCATTGAAATTTACCAACCATTTCCTACCCCAGGTCACTACGGATTGGAGGTCCCTTTCAAGTGCGGCAGCGAGGTTCACTTTGTCGTCCAGACCTGGTTTCTGATCGATGCGGGAGTAGATTGTTGTGTCGTCGGCATACATGCCAACTTGGGATCTAATGGTGTCGGGGAGATCATTAATGTAGATCAGAAATAGCGTGAGACCTAGGATAGAACCTTGAGGGACGCCCGCGTTCGTCTGGTAGTTTTGGGAGGCATGCCCATTTAATACCACCTTTAATGTGCGGTTAGAGAGGAAGGACTGGATGAGGTCAAACAGATGTCCAGTTATCCCATAGCTCCGCAGTTTGCACAAGAGGCCAGCATGCCAGACCCTGTCGAATGCTTTGGAGATATCCAAGGCAACGGTTCGGGCTTCACCATTCTTGTCGAGTGCCTGGTATATGTACTCGGTAATGGTCGTTAGCATATCAGCAGTAGACCTGGTGAAGCGAAACCCATACTGTTTGTCAGAGAGAAGCCCGTTGGTCATAAGGTGCTGAATCACCTCGGCGTTGATAATGGCCTCGAAAACTTTGCCAAAGATTGGAAGGAGACTAATAGGACGGTAATTGGCGGGGTCTGAGGGTTCGCCAGAATTCTTAAATATAGGTACTACGCAGGAGGACTTCCAACAGGCAGGAAAGCAGGAAGCAGATAGGCAGAGGTTATAGAGTTTAGAGAGGACAGAGGAGAGTTCTGGGGCACATTTCTTCAGTACTATGACTGGGATTCCGTCACCGCCGCTCGCTTTGTGTGGGTCAAGTTGCGCAATTATCTTGGCGACCAGCGAGGGTGAAATGTAGACGTTATTTAGTTGAGCCTTAGTTCTGGGTGGGAAGTCTGGTGTAGGTATTCCTAACGAATCCAGTGTCGAATTGGTTGAGAATTTACGGGCAAAGCATTCAGCCTTGTCGGCTGGGGAGGTGAGAACATCAAATTCATTGATTAGTGGGGGTATTGAAGTCTTGTTCCTGCTGAGCACGCTTTTGCAGAGACGCCAGTAATCTTTGGAGCCAAACTTAAAGGATGCTATGCGTTGCCTAATTCTGGTAGCAAACGCCATCTTGGCTTCATTCAGTACTTTTTTGCACTTGTTCCGTGCTGAGGTGAAAAGGCGCCTGTTTTGGTTCGACGAGCAGCTTCGATAGAGCCGGAAGAAATGGTTCCGGTGGGCAATAGCGGCCGAGCAAGCGGGTGAGAACCAGGGGGACGAATTAGGTTTTAGTTGGAATTTTCTGGCAGGGATAAAAGCATCGATGCCAGCCTTAACCCAAGAGGAGACTTCGGAGGCACAGTCTTCGACAGGAAGATCAAAGACGTTGTTCCAGGGGACGTCGCAGAGGAAGTCCCTGAACGAGTCCCAGTCGGCTCTTTGGTAGCAGTATGATATTCTGCTGGTCTGGTTTTCTTGGGTAGAGTTAGTATAAGGCGTGTTTATACGCTCTAAAAAGCCTGCCCTCTTCTACTGTGGCCTAGGGGTAGAATCGCCGACTGACGCCAATTCGGTCGGTTTTCAATCCTGGGTTAGGAAGCGACCGGAGTCTAAGCTGTATTGATGAGCAGTAAACAGATCTGTCTGTGGATGACTATAGTCTATATATATATATATATATATATATATATATATATATATATATATATATGACCTAATGAGCCAGACGAACCTACCAAGGTTTCTTCTGAACGGGTCGTCAGGGAAAGCTGGCTAAAGAGGTAACGAAGAAACGACATATAAAAAGGTTTTTAAATCGGTAAAAAGTTTTTTCATCTAATGGAACAAAATTTTAGCAAAAATACTAAGTTAAATAAATATTTAATAAAAACAATGTTAGACTTAGTTACTGTTGCATGCCAAATTTAGAGAAGCAAGTAAGTGGACTCAATAAGAAAAAAGTTTGCGATAACCCACGCAATGACCCACAGAGTTGTAATTGTAGGAATAAAAACAGTTGTCCCTTACAGGGTAGATGTCAACAGGAATGCGTGGTCTATTAAGTCAAAATCTATAAGAATACGGAAGATACTGACCTCAAAATATATATAGGAGCCACACAGGATAAGTTTAAAAAAAAGATTTTATAATCAAGTAGCTTTAATAATGAAAAAACTAAGAACTAACATAGTATAACATTATCCACTTACATATGGATTATTAAGCAAGAAATAAATAAGGACCCAATCTTGAAATAGGAGATACTGAAGAGATGTCCTAAATACAAAGCTGGCGAGAAATTTTGTAGGCTATGTACTGAAGAGAAACTAGCTATAGCTTTGTATATGCAACCAACAAACTTACTGAATTCTAAGAATGAAATTCTGAATAAATGAAGGCATAGGAAGCCCTGGCTATTAGATTAGAGCCATGTATCGTGGTACAGTACATTTTTGTTTTTGTCTTTGTCTTTTACTCCTCCCCATGAAAACTAAAAATTAAAAGTAATAAAATTGTTACCCCCTGTCACTTGTGCTATGTAGTTCCTTTGATTTCCTGGTCACGTGGGTTGTCTTAGTTGCATTTTTATATGTCGTTTTTTCTTTTTTGTTACCTCTTTAGCCAGCTTTCCCTGACGATCCGTTTAGGAAAAACCTAGGGAGGTTCGTCTGGCTCATTCGGTTCTATTAAGTTTGCTCTACTTTTTGTTGAGCGCTTTCTGTTAGATGATTACTCGTGTCGGATATTTCTTTTTTCTTTTGGCTTCAGGCTGATTTCTGTCCGAACACTTTTGACAGACTTTCATGTGCTAAGCTCTTTCCTTTTTTAAAACCATTTTTTCCTTCGTTCGAAAGTTTTCGAGCAAGGTTTTCGATACGAGTATAACTTTATATAATCACGGTTATATATATATATATATATATATATATATATATATATAATTGGTGTATCAGAAATACATTTACAAACTTTAGGGACGAGATACTCACACCAAAACAAGCACAAAAGATCATACAAATATATTTCTGCAAATCCTTTGTTTTTGAGTAATTAAGTTTGAAAAAAATTACGCTAGTGCCACATAGACTAGGTTACATTTGTTTTTCGTGTACATGTGTGGCTAAAACTGTTTTTAATGTCATTAGTAGTAAGCTAACTGTAAAGTATTCTACTTAACAAGATCAGGGTACTCATACCGTCGAAGTGCTTTCTATCATACTGCTAAAAGTGCTAAAATAAAGAACCCAATATTCACACACATACAAACACACACACTTCTATTTATAAGAACTAACGGAACTTTTGAAATTACAGGGTGCGATGAAAAAATTTTCGTCTAAATGAGGCAATAATTAAAATAACATAGACATCTCATTTTAACAGATATACTTACCAAAATTACGCGAAAATATCTTGACGTACAAAAATTATTCAATACATTTGGCATTGGATTCAACCATGGCCTCCAGACGACTTCGGAATTTCTTTCAGCTTTTCTGGTTTGTCTACTTGTTGATGAATGCTACCATAATTCTTGCCTTTAGTTCATCTTTGATGTTAGAAGGAATTTTTTGGGTCTCTCGCTCAACTGCGCCTTATATAAAATAATCAAAATGTTTGCAGTCTGGAGACTTAGGTGGCAAAATGTAAGGGGTGATGTGGTCGCAGAAGTTGTCTGACAGCTATCAATATGTTTTTCTGCTTGTATGGTATGGTGCAGGGTCTTGTTACCAGACCAGAGTTTTCCAGCAGCCACTCTCTTGACCCAGAGCAACACTTGATGTAGGCGTCTGTGTTGAGTCTGAGATTCTCACCAAGAAGTTGTCTCCAGGCTTCGGGCTGGGGTCACCAAATTAAGACCGAATAAGACCAGTTTAAGACCAGTTTAGACCGGTTTTGAACCTATCAACCGCGGTGGATAGGTAATGATTTAATCAGTACCTGGGCGTACGCGCTCAGTTTCCCCACGTTAAAAAAGACATTGTGTCACATCTCTCTGAAGTGGGGAAGAAGGGTAAATATTGGAGATTCTCACCAAGGAATTCGGAAGTTATTTTCTTATCAGAAAGATTAGAGTGGGTTTTTCCCATCTACCGTATCTTCGTAATCACCATTAGATTCATCCAACTCTTTCTGAACCCTCTGCATTATTCTCAAAGTTGCACCCAAAGACGATGAAGCGATGGTCAAGCAGGAGAGCATGCTGATCCCAACTTTCTGGCGGAGTGAATCGCATCATGGTTCTCTTTCTCTCAGACGCTGACCAAATGAGCCTACTCTACTCTGGACAAAATTATGACCAAACAAGACACATACTCGAAATTAAAAATATCAAATGGCAACAATTCTTCAATTGCGATCTCTATTGTTTCAAATGTTATCCTACTTTTAAGTTGTGGGTTAATAATACCAAACTCACTATTCACACACACACACACACACAAATATATATATATATATATATATATATATATATATATATTACTTAATTTGCTATTTTTAGTAGACGCTCGTATTTAAGTTGACAAACTGTTTATTTTAAATAATATTTGTTTCGTCTACCGGCCTTAAGTGACCTAATAGAACAAGGTTTCGTTTTGCATTTACAGTACAATTAAGTCAACAAAGATACCGTGATTTTTAACAGAATAAATCTATCTCACTGTTTTTCTATCTATCTATCTATCTATCTATCTATCTATCTATCTATATGTCGATCTATTTCAGCGTATTCATATCTATCTATCTATTTCAGCGTATTCATATCTGTCTATCTATTTCAGCGTATTCATATCTATCTATCTATCTATCTATCTATCTATCTATCTATCTATCTATCTATCTATCTATCTCAGCATATTCATATCTATCTATCTATCTATCTATCTATCTATCTATCTATCTATCTATCTATCTATCTATTTCAGCATATTCATATCTATCTATCTATCTATCTATCTATCTATCTATTTCAGCGTATCCATATCTATCTATCTATTTCAGCATATTCCTATCTATCTATCTATCTATCTATCTATCTATCTATCTATCTATCTATCTATCTATCCATCTATCTATCTATTTCAGCGTATCCATATCTATCTATCTATTTCAGCATATTCCTATCTATCTATCTATCTATCTATCTATCTATCTATCTATCTATCTATTTCAGCGTATTCATATCTATCTATCTATCTATCTATCTATCTATCTATCTATCTATCTATCTGTCTATCAAAGCCTGTTCATTATTTATCTATCTATCTATCTATCTATCTTGACCTGTTTGTATCACTCACTGTCTCTCTATTTCTCTGTCTTTCTCTCTTTTTTTCTCTCTCTCTCTCTCCATATATATATTCTTCCTAACAGTTTGTTTGAAGTAGTGTGAAACGTCAACATCTTCATTATGTCATTATTTTCTCTTCGAGTTAACATGTGATATCTATTTTAGTTGGCGTTCCTATTAAATGTTCTCAAGTGGCGTGGTTTATTTTAATTTCTCCTGTTGTTTGAAATTCTGTAGAGTTGCTTGTGAAACGAACAAATTCCATTCGAGTTCGTTCCATTCACTTGTTTTGTTTTTAATCATATCATCCAAACGAGGCATTAAAGTCACTGAGACACAGAGGTTTATTCAGTGTTAGAAAATATGAGGAAAATTTACTATTAAAGAGAAAGTACCATAAAAGTAAAAGACAGCAGATACGATTGAAAAGCAAAATGGCGGAAGAGAGTTTTATGAAAGGTCAGTTAAGTGCCATACGTTATACTCGCTTTCGAAAGAGACATGACTGACTGGGCAGGAGATTATCCTGCAGTAGGTTGCCATTGCTTTCTGCGGTAGACTGTTTGCCAGCCAAGGCTATAGAACCAAGTCTGTCCTGTTATTTAACCCATAACTAGAGAGAAGAGACGGATTAATACTTTTCCCAAGGGTATTTGTGGGTAAGTGAATGCAAGGAATTCAACTGGAATTCGAACTCGGCTAGCCGATTTGTTGTTCCGAGTCAATATCAACTGCATCACAACTCATATCACATTTATGAGAGGTACGATAGAAAAAATGTTAGCTTAGACAAGGCACATAGAAGAAGAAGAAAATCTAAGTACCATTGCGGAAATTTAATCACGATAATTACTATGAAAGTATTTGTAGAAAACGCAAAAAAAGCTACGTAATGGCCAGGACTCTTCGGTCCGTGTTTCAATACGGGTCGGGTGTGGTGCCGATGCACGTCGCGGACCCGAAGTGACTGGAGGTACAAACAGCACGCCGAACTACCACGCCGGCAGTGCCTTTCAGCGAGCCGGGTGTTTGTCATTGACGCGGAGAAGACGAAGAATAAATACAGTTACAGTTTCTAAGAAGAAGAAATATAGTTATTTCTGCTTTTTTTTGTTTTGTTTTTGTTTTTTGAATATGCGTTTTGGTGTAATTGATATTAGCTCAAAATGAGAAATCAAAAACCGAGTTCGAATCCCAGACAATTTGTTGCATTCACTTGCGCGCAAATACCGTCTCTCAAGGTATGGGTTAAATAGCAGAACATATTGCGTTTTATATCGTTGGTTGGCAACCAGTCTACTGAAGAAAGAATTAGCAAACTACTACTTCTACCTAGTGGTCATTGATTGAAAGAGACGTGATCGTCCAAACGTGTTTCATGTGTGGCATTTAAATTCCTGACTAATAAACCGAAACACGTATTTAAAAGAGTAAGTTTAATATTTTAGTTTCGCGTTCAAATAAAACATCGTTACAAGAACATTCTTAAAAAGAAAAACGATAAAAGGTAAAATCAGTTATTAAAACTTGCCTGAAGAAACCACTCATGGTGGAAACCAAGGTAGCGAAATAACTCATTTAAAAATCGAATATATATATATATATATATATATATATATATATATATATATATATATATATGTAGATAGATAGATAGATAGATAGATAGATAGATAGATAGACAAAACTATCGCCCGGTTCACACTCCACCCACGTCTACTGTACAGGTGTAGAGGCTCATCCCTTGTTCCCTGTTTAGGATGTGGTTTCCGGCTTTCTCTTTTCCAATCTTTTCACTTTTCTTTTTCTTTTTTTCTTTTTTTTTTTTTCAGTTGGAGTAGATAGACTAAATTATCACCCGGTTCACACTCCACCCACGTCTATTGTACAGGTGTAGAGGCTCATCCCTTGTTCCCTGTTTAGGATGTGGTTTCCGGCTTTCTCTTTTCCAATCTTTTCACTTTTCTTTTTCTTTTTTTCTTTTTTTTTGTTTTCAGTTGGAGTAGATAGACTAAATTATCACCCGGTTCACACTCCACCCACGTCTATTGTACAGGTGTAGAGGCTCATCCCTTGTTCCCTGTTTAGGATGTGGTTTCCGGCTTTCTCTTTTACAAATCTTTTCACTCTTACGTAGCCCCCTGCACATCAGTGGCGTTATCGCCTTGCTCAGGGTGATATGATTAAATATATATATATATATATATATATATATATATGGGAATAGGAGAAAAAAAAATATATATATAAGCGACTTAGGGGTCATGAGCGTAAATGACATTTACAATAACCCCAACAACAAAAAATAAAAAAATACAATAGTCGATGTCTTCTTCTCTCACATGACATAATCGACTAGACATCTACATGCTATATTTGTAACCAGTTAAGAGTGTAATGACCCTTGCCTTGAAAATCTTATTGACACATGAAACTGGAAGGCAAAATGCGGTGTTAATTCCTTTGTGCAAACTGCCTCTTTCACTCACTTATTTACTCACTCACTCTTTTTCTCTCATATATATTAATTTAAAAAAATAATATTTAAACAAAAAAAATTTGGGATACATCTATATTTTCCAGGATAAAGACCCCTAAGTATTCGTGAATAATTAGCCTAGGGAAAAAAAAAAACTCTTGTGTCTGAAACCAGAAAAAAAACAAAAAAACATTGTCACATTATCTTTGACACTCAAAAAAAAAAACAAAGAGAGACAAAAAGAAGTAAAAAGAATAATGAGAGAGTAAAAAAGAGGGGGAAAAAAAAGGAAAATGAATGGTGAGTGAGTATTTTTTTTTTAATCATCTCACCCCAAGCAAGGCATTCCACTGCCACTATTGCGCATGGGGCTACATAGGGGAAGGTAAAGAGAAGGAGTGGTTAGACATAGGGAATGTCAGGAGGAAGGTGACAGATGAGTAAGGATAGCGAGGATGAGGGTTGGGCAGATGGGAAGAGTGTTTGATAGAATGGGAGCAGGTTAGTGTGTTAGGAGGTGTCTATTGACCTGACATTTAAACTCCTGGAGATTGTAGCCGTCGGGGAAGCAATCATTTGGAAGAGAATAAGATAAAATAATAGAATAAGATAAGAAGAGTATAAGATAAAAAAAAGAAAAAAGGAATACTGAGAGAGTATAAGAGAGAGAGAGAGAGAGAGAGAGAAAAGTGAAGGAAAAGAAATAGTGAGAGAGTAGAAAAGAGAGAAAGAAAAAGGAAAAGAAATAGTGAGATAGTATAAGAAAGAAGGAAAATGAATGGTGAGAGAGAAATAAAAAGGAAATAGATTTGTAATAGAGAGAGAAAAAAAGTAGGAAAAAAGAATAGTGAGTGAATCTAAAAGAGAGAAAAAAATGAAGGAAAGGAATAGTGAGTGTGCAACAGAGAGATAAAAAAGAAAGGAAAACCATAGTGAGAGTGTAAAAGAAAGAGAAAATGAAGGAAACAAATAGTAAGAGACTAAGAGAAAGAGGGAGAGAGAAAAGAAGGAAAATGTATAGTGAGGGATTACAAAGAGAGAGAAAAGGACGGAAAAGTATAAGCAGATAAGAATATTAAGAAAAGAATAAATAACAATGACATTGTACCCCTGTGCCCAGACACACACGCACAGGCATACATGCATGCACATACGCACACGCATACACACGCAATAAAGAAAAAATGTCTACCAAACAACAATTAAAAGCGCATGAATTATTTTTTAACTAAATCGAACGTAGAAAATCGGCAAATAATGGCTGATGCAGTAGACCTGATCGATTACAAAAATATACATCTACGAATATCTAGAGTCGGTTTCGTGGATATGATATCAATCAGCTAAGTGGCAAATACTATATTTGTTTTAATCCACCATATATATTAATCCTATATATATATATATTTTTTAATCGTATCACCCCGAGCAAGGCGGTAACAACCACTGATGTGCAGGGGGCTACGTAATAGTGAAAAGATTGGAAAAGAGAAAGCCGGAAAACACATCCTAAACAGGGAACAAGGGATGAGTTTCTTAACCTGTTCAATAGACGTGGATGGAGTGTGAACCGGGCGATATATATATATATAGTCATCCGTAGACAGATCAGTTTCGCTCTATCACAGCTCATCAGTACGGTTAGACTCCGATTGATTTTTAACCCAGGATTGAAACCCGACCGAACTGACATCAGTCGGCGATTCTACCTCTGAGCTATGGGCGTTCAGTAGAAGAAGGCAGATTTTAGCGCGTATATTATCATTATACACGCCCAATAGCCAGATTGCTCTAATTCATTATTGAATGAGCGATGCTTACACTATATATATATATATATATATATATATATATATATATATATATATATCATCCCCCCTTCAAGCATGTTTCGCTGTATCACAGCTCATCAGTGTGGCTAGACAGATCCACTTTATTCTGGCCGTGATCGAAACTCGACCTATTTTGTGTCAGTCGGAGACGCTAAGCCATAGGCGCATGGAATCAGAGAGGAGAAGTTTTTACGTGTTGTATATAAGCAGTGTATACACACGCCAGTCAAACAGTGTATACACATGCCAGTCACCGAAAGAACTCAATTCATTTCTGAAGAATAACGCATATATTGCAGAAGTAGAAACTGTTTTAAAAATTTTCTTCTCTAGAGAGCTCAATCGTAATGAGAGCATAATATATTCGTCATCTACATACAAGCCTATTCTGCTGTATCACTGCTCATCAGTGTGGCTTGACATATCCATTTTCTTCTGGCCGGGATCAAAACTCAACCGATTTGGAGTCAATCGGAATTGCTTCCCCCTAAGCCATAGGCGAATAGTATCAGAGAAGGGAAATTTTAACGTGTTGTATATTATTGTGTATTTGGGCAATAACCTCTCTTTAATGCAGGTTTCATTAAAAATGACAGACAAGGTATTATCATTAAGTTTATTTTTTTAAAAATAATTTTTCATGTGTTCTTATGAAGGTTTTTCTTTTATTTTTAATATATTAATGTGTGTCGGGTTGTAATGGATATGAGAAATTGTAGAGCCGATTTCGAAATCCAGTCAAATTCGTTTTATTCATTAATGAACAAGTACCCTTTGAAAAGTCATGAATCCACTTTTTTCTCCGTGTGACTGTTGAATAGTAGAATAGATTGGGTTCTTTAGCCATGCTTGGCTACCGGTCTACCACAGAAAGGAATGGCAACTTACTGCGTTTAAATCTTCTCCCTAAACCGTTATGTCTTGAAAGAGACATCCCAACTTAAGCGGGTATTACTTATAGCAGTTAACTGACTGAAATGTAGTTTTACTTAATCACAATTACACATGACTGTTGCAAACTAATACAAAATATTATAAGATTTAAAACTTTATTAATAATTATAATAATGTTTGAAAATATACAATCAATTCTTGTAAAAATTAATCATGGTCTTTTTTCATAAGGCAAGAGTGTTTATAACATATTTTATTTTTAAGGGCAAGTAAAGTAATTTAAAGAATTATATATATATACTTTTTTAAGGGAAATGAAAAATTCGCTTTCATATATTGGTAAATTTTAGTGTGTGAGTCAATTTCTCTCCCCCCCTTCACCACAAACATCGGGTCATCAAAGGCTGTATATGACCATAATTTACTTTTTACTATTAAACTTGGCGCTATTCTTTAAACCTTTTCACCATATCCTCGTTACCTCTCTCTTTCTCTCCCATTTTCTTCTTTTTGGTCAATGTCCTTTTTACAATCCGCTATTCTGATTTCTTATTTTCTCTACTCCTTTACCCCATACACAACAATTTACTAATATAAGTAAGCGAATTTTCCATCACCGTTAAAAAATAACGTTTACTACCTGATGGGATATTGTCCTTTCAATGTCGAAACAAAATGTGCACTTTGTAGTAGATTGTAATTTGTACATGTTCTAAATTATAATTTGTAACATATATATATATATATATATATATATATATATATATATATATATATATATGTATCTGTGTTCGCATATGCATGATACTTTGTACATTTATTTACGTTTCTTCATTTAGTTCACATGCAATAGCACAATACATTTTAGGTAGGAATTTTATCTTGCTTTTACAATTTCAAAGTTATCGATACAGAATAGAAAAGATTTATTCACTATTAAAGACTTTGCCAAGAATTTTTTTTGTGAAATCGGCTAACTCATCTCTCTCTCTTTTTCTTTCTCTCTCTCTCTCTCTCTCTCTCTCTATATATATATATATATATATATATATATATATATATATATATATATATGTACAAGGTGTTCTTAAAAAATTTAAAACTTTATTTGTATTTGGCATAGAAACGTTTTGTAAAAAGGATTAGAAAGAAGTAAATATATATTTTTTAATGATTTATTAAAATTTTGTATAAGTTTCCATATGTCTTCCATCATTAGCAATAGAAAGGGATTTTGCATTTCACGAAAAACATTCGCCAACTGATTTAAAGAAATGCCTGAAATCACATTAGTTATTTTAGCTTTCAAATCTTCTAATGAACTAGGCTTGGTTGCATACATATTTTTTTTCAAATGTCCCCATGTTAACTTTTTCTCAGTTGAAGTCTGGATCAAATTGATTCTGAAAAGAAAAAAAAAATTTTTTTCTTATGTAAATAACTATACTTAAAACTAGGTAAATTAAACTTTATAACATTTGTACAGATTATTTCTATCACAAATACAAATAAAGTTAAAAATTTTAAAAAGCGCACAGGAACTTTATAGACACCCTCTATATTTATATATATGTATATATATTAGTCATCCCCATACAAGCCTGTTTCGCAGCTCGGCACATCTTCTTGCCAGGATCGAAACTCGAGCGATTTGGTGTCAGTCGGAGTCGCTATCCCTTAAGCCATAAGCGCATAAAATTAGGGAAAAGAAATTTAAGGTGTTGTATATAAACAGTGCATACACACGCCAGTCAGCGCAAGAACACATTTCATTTCTAAAAAGTAATGCTTATATCGCAGAAGTGGAAAATCTTTTAAAAATTTTCTTCTCTAGAGAGATCAATCGTAATGAGAGCATAATATTAGTCATCGACATAAAAGCATGTTTTGCTCTGTCACAGCTCATCAGTATGGTTAGTCACATCCACTTGCAACAACAAATCATTTCAAATATATATATATATATATATATATATATATATATATATATATATAGTATCGCGGCAGCAAATAATTTTCTAAACATATACTGTTAAATATAAGAGACAATGAATGTCTATTATGTTTAATCATGAGCCGTTCTAAACGTCGTATTTTGGTTTTAATTTCAGTTGAAAATAAAGACAAAAATTTTCCAACATTTGGATAATTTTTTATTAAGTTTGTTCAAAGCTTTCGGCTCACATGAGCCATCTTCAGAGAGGTTATTAAGACGGTATCACAATAACATCCTCCATCAGCGACGATTTTATATTAGTTACCAAAAATAACAAACGCAGTTCGCAAATTTGCAATGCGGTTCTATGACGTCACACCGCTGATAGCGCGAAATGACAACAGAACCATGTATTCAAATGCAATGTAATGTGTTATGACCTGATTATTCATTGTCTATTATATTTAACAGTATATGTTTAGAATATATATATATATATATATATATATATATATATATATATATATAATACACACAGACTAGGGTTAAATAGGGACTTAGGTGTTTTGAATATTTATAAATATTTCAATAGTTAATTATTTTTTAGATACACTTAAAAAATTTTCCTCTAAAACAAAATTTATAAGTATTATTAAAGATCGGTTTAAATTTACAAATATTTTTTAAAAATCTGTGGCTTTCTGCGTCACGTGATGTAAACAATCTGTCAGACGAACGCTCTCGTGAAATACGTTTCTAATTCAAATTTCAAAATCATTTGTTTCTGATGAAAGGCCGAGGACGGTCTGAAATATCAAATATAAAAATAGAAATCAATAAACACTGTCAAAAATACATTTTTAAACTTACAACTTTTTAGTAGTTTTATATATATATATATATATATATATATATATATATATTATATATATATTTATATTTTAAATTTTATCACTTAGTCAAGATTACATTATTCAAATTAAATAACGCATTGTCAATACAGAAAACTGCTTTGATAATATATATATATATATATATATATATATATATATATATATATATTAATTTTGACCTATTTTGAAGGATCTACCTTTGGATTCATTTAGAATAGGGCTGTGTAAATCTTTCCATCTATGACTTTTTTACCTTTAAGCCATTCCGATAATAAAAAGAGGACTTAATTTTAATTTAAAAAAATCTGAAATAATTAAAAATCTTTCAACTTGAACTAAGAAATATTAACGACCTTTTTTGAAAGTCAAACTTCTTCATTCTTTTTACATGGGAATTGCCAGTTTGAGGTAAAAGTAATAAACTTATTTTTTATTTAAGCATCCACGAACGAACACATACATGATTTTATCTCTTTCGTCTTAGATCTGATGAAAGCATAAATTGGCGAAATGCAATAATATGACTAATCAAATCACTTTTCTCTTTCATGCAACATTTTCATGTATTAAGTTTTAAAACTATGTCCCTATTTCACTTTCCGAATTAACACACACACACACACACACACACTGACACAGACACACAGACACACACACACACACACACAACCTCGTATATATATATGTATGTATGTATGTATCAGAAAAATTAAGGTAGACACGTTATTTCATGGTAAATCAGAATCTTCCGTCTTTATTGTACAAAGGATTTTACACGATTTCGTGTAAAACCCTTTGTACAATAAAGACAGAAGCTGAAGATGGTTTACCTGAAATAGGCCTAAACTACCGATTTACCATGAAATAACGTGTCTGCCTTAATTTATCTCATATTTGCTCTATATGTATTTATATACATATATATTTAGATCTCTCTTAGAATGGTTATCCTACCACTGTATGTACAGGATACTACTTTGGATTCTTCTATAACCACATCGCATGCTGATATATATATATATATATATATATATATATATATATATATATATAGTTGGTTTCTTTTAGGCTCTTTTTTACGCGGCAACTGAACTTATGCTAATAGTAGGCGGTCCAGTGGGAATTTGGATTCAGAAGTCGTACCCAGCCGCACGCACACACATTTTAGGATAGTGCGATACAGTTTAAATTCAGAATTTGCTTTTCCTAGACTGGTTGCTACCCAAGACTATTAGAATCAGTCTATCGTGCTATTTTACTCATGAGGTTGGTAACACATATATTCGTATATTGCTGAAGGGTAGGATACATTTATAACAGTGGCTTAGATGTGGTAAACCTATTGAGGATCAAAATCACTGCTCAGGCGTAATTGGCCTATCGAGGCAAACTTGCTAACCATTAGATCACGTCAAAGAGCCCCTTTCCCAAGGATATGAAACGCGTAAGTGATTATAATGAACTAGACTGGGAATCGACTTTGTATGAAACTGGACGCAAATTAACTGTGGGTGATCTAGGGGTTAAAGCTGTTGTGGTATCCGAAGGTGAATTGGCATTGCAAAGGACGAGTTCCAGAAGCTGGGTAAAGTATTAAGACACAGGAAATTTTCACTAGAAACAAAGAAAAGAATACTAGATTGCTATGTGATGTCAGTTGTTCAGTATGGCAGTGAATGTTGGACAATATCATCGAAAATGAAGGAAAAACATGAAGCAGCTGAAATATACTTCTACAGAAGGATGCTGCGGATATCATGGACCAACCAATGATGAGATGTTGGAAAGAATGGAAACGAAAAAGAAATTAATATTGAGCACCAGGAAGAGACAACTAAAATTCCTGGGACATCTAGTGAGGAAGGAGGACTTGGAGAATCTGATACTAATAGGCCAGATAGAGGTAAAAAAAGACAGAAGAAAGCAGCGGATAACATATTTAAAGGGACTGAGCAGGTGGATAACGGAACAGGGCTCGCAAGATGTTACAAGAGAAAGTGAGCTAAGAGCCACCATGGATAGGGAGACATTGAAAGCCATAATCGCCTACGTCCTGAAAGGACAAGGCACATAGAAGAAGATGGTCTCGGCACTTGCTTAAGACTGTCGAAGCACTCATGATCATACTGAAAAGTCTAATCCTTTGGCTACAAAATGTTTAAAGCAAATAGACCAATACATTTTATAGTAGCATTACTGTTGTGGATCTCCATCGCCAATCTGTTATGTACTTGTTATGGCGAAACGTTCGTGCCGGAAGTAAGACATGTAACACAAAAGGTAGCTTCAAAACAGTGGATTAGTATATCAAGAACACATGTACAAGGTAAGTTAGTAATCAGTAAATAGAAATATGTCCGAACGGTACAGTTACGCTGCTTATTGTCTGAATCGAAATTGGCTCTAACTGCGTACTAACTATCGTAGTTGACTACCCTACCGAAAATAACAAGGGATTATAGAAAGGTCCATTCCTTGTAGAAGGGCACCATAATAATTACCAATAACAATAATAAAATCACCAAAAAATTACCTTTTTATGACTAGACATAACCTTTTATGGCGAGACATAACCTAGATTTTAAAAAAAATATGAATAAAAAACAACCCCTCCCAAAAGAAAAAAGACAATTTGCGATAATTTATCTCATTTCTATTAAGGAAATATAAGTTTTAACTCCTCATTTGATTTTCTACAATTATTTGTTTTTTTAAAACGATGCATTTAAAAAGTAATTAAAATTTTAATCATAAAATAATGCCATCCTCATAAATTATTTATAAAGTTTATATTCATTATTGTAAATAAATAAACTTGCATATATATATATATATATATATATATATATATATATATATATATATATATAATTTTTAAAATTTAGAATTAATTTAATTTACATTGCGACACGGAAATTTCTATATTTCGAGATTTAACTTCGTCATCAGGCAATGTTGACTCATTGTTGTTAAAATGATTTACATTTTAATGTAGAAAACAATACGCCTTTTATTTCATGAGTTATTATGGATGGGGGGAAGAAAGAAAAATTTAGATTTTATGTGTGTATTTTATTCAACTAATCAGAATCAAGTTCAACTTTTAAATTTCAAATTATAAGTTATATGTTTGGGGAACACAGGGTTTCTTCTTTCAATCGTAACGGGAAAATGTGAGTTCATTGAGTCCAGACTGCTCTTTTCCGGTGTGATGTATACATTATTTTAACAAGATTATTGTCTTAGATTTGACTGTAACCCAGTAATTTTGGAAAACAAAAAATAAAGAAAGAAAACAATTTTTTTATTTTTGATTTGACTTAAAGGGATTTTTGAGCATGGTTATACTCTGTTATAATAAAGACAACGGCCTCTATTATAATAGAGAAGATTATAATATAATATAATTATATGGTTATGTCAATTTTACATTGCGACATGGAAATTTCTATGTTTCGAGAAAGGTTCTCATCATCAGGCAATGTTGGTGTGGTTGTGCAGATGATTTACATTTAAATGACATGTCGGAAATTTACAGATGTAACGGGTCTCCTGATTGGCTGATTTAACCCGAACCTCGTTTTGAACTTTAGGCGGGCTTTACCAAAGGTTTTATGTTTTTTTTCTGATGGCTTTGTTCACTCCTTTTTTCAGCTAGCACGAACAGTATCGGACGTATTTGTGCCGCTCCGGATTTTTGTTGCAGCAGGGCCTAAATTGGCGCCCACTTGTCTCGATATATCGAGACCATCTTACCAATTCTTTGTAATCTTTTAGGCTAATGCCACAACTTTGTAACAGAGAAAATCTCTAGTTACCCTTCTTACCTTAAAAAGGATACCCTATGGGCAAAGCCTTGCCTTCCTAGAGAAAAATTCTCTAAGCACTATCATCTTATACCAAGATAAGAAACTGTGAAAGAAGCTGACCCAGAAGAAAGTTCCTGTACGTCGCGGATCGCAGTTCCTTGTGTCTTTTTCATCCCACTCCTAGACGGAGGATACTATACCAAGCTAAGCAGAGAAAAGAGACTATACCAAGCTACACTGTAGCAGCAAAATTCTGCATATTTTTGCAAGACAAATAAATTGTTTTTTCTATACCAGGTATGTCTTGTTATGTTTGATAATTTCCTTTCACTGCTTAAGCGCTAAGCTATGTGAATATATTTCTCACATAGCTTTTATTGCAAAAATATGTGCGTTACATATTTTATTGTAAATTTTTCCCTTCCAGAATTGTTATTTGTGTGATTTTTTTTGGTGCTTCTTGTCTGCTACATAAAAAAAAAAATTTTTTTTTCAAAATTTGTCGGAGAGGGGGTTGGTTTGACTGGATAAGCCTTGACATTTCCTTATTTCTCTCTCTCTTCGCATGTTATCCTGGTTGAATGTCTAAATGGGACTGCATGGAGAATTTCTGACGAAATCATTCCCTTCGGCAATAGGTACAATTTTTTGAAGCCGGTTATTATTAGGGAGGATAAGCAAGTGTGCCCCCCCTTTAATCAAATTATTGAATCCTTGCCTGAATGTTCGTCGTTCTTAATCGACAGTGCCTTAAATCCGGTATATTCATATTCAGATACACTTGGGAAGATATAACATTTAGTGCTTGTTAATATAACATTTAGTGCTTGTTAATATGGCATTTAGTGCTTGTTACGGTGACATTTGGTGCTTGTTAAAATAACATTTAGTGCTTGTTAATATAACATTTAGTGCTTGTTATGGTGACATTTGGTGCTTGTTAGTATGACATTTAGTGCTTGTTATGATGACATTTAGTGCTTGTTAAAATAACATTTAGTGCTTGTTAATATAACATTTAGTGCTTGTTATGGTAACATTTAGTGCTTGTTAATATGACATTTAGTACTTGTTAATATGACATTTAGTGCTTGTTAAAATAACATTTAGTGCTTGTTAATATAACATTTAGTGCCTGTTAGTGTGACATTTAGTACTTGTTAATATGACATTTAGTGCTAGTTAGTGTAACATTTAGTACTTGTTAATATGACATTTAGTGCTTGTTAAAATAACATTTAGTGCTTGTTAATATAACATTTAGTGCTTGTTATGGTAACATTTAGTGCTTGTTAGTATAACATTTAGTGCTTGTTAATATGACATTTAGTGCTTGTTAATATAACATTTAGTGCTTGTTAATATAACATTTAGTGCTTGTTATGGTGACATTTAGTGCTTGTTAGTGTAACATTTAGTACTTGTTAATATGACATTTAGTGCTTGTTAAAATAACATTTAGTGCTTGTTAATATAACATTTAGTGCTTGTTATGGTGACATTTAGTGCTTGTTAGTGTAACATTTAGTACTTGTTAATATGACATTTAGTGCTTGTTATGGTGACATTTAGTGCTTGTTAATATGACATTTAGTGCTTGTTAGTGTAACATTTAGTACTTGTTAATATAACATTTAGTGCTTGTTATGGTGACATTTAGTGCTTGTTAGTGTAGCATTTAGTACTTGTTAATATGACATTTAGTGCTTGTTAAAATAACATTTAGTGCTTGTTAATATAACATATAGTGCTTGTTATGGTGACATTTAGTGCTTGTTAGTGTAACATTTAGTACTTGTTAATATGACATTTAGTGCTTGTTAATATAACATTTAGTGCTTGTTATGGTGACATTTAGTGCTTGTTAGTGTAACATTTAGTGCTTGTTAGAATAACATTTAGTGCTTGTTAATATAACATTTAGTGCTTGTTATGGTGACATTTGGTGCTTGTTAGTATGACATTTAGTGCTTGTTATGATGACATTTAGTGCTTGTTAATATAACATCTTTTTGGCGTTCCCTCTCATGTCTATTCGGATAATGCTAAAACCTTTCTAGCATCCGGCATTATGTTGTCTGAAATTTTCGTTTCCGACGAATTCAGGGAACATTTTAGGTCCGCTTCCATTAGTCATCACACCATTCCCCTTTATTCCGCCTGGTATAGGGGCGCATGGGAGAGAATGATCAAAACCATGAAGCAATGCTTGAAAAAATTAATAGGTAGGAGGAAAATTCAGTATTTTGAATTTTTAACGATAATTTCTGACGTGCAGAAAGCGATCAACGATCGACCGCTGACTTATTTTACCGCTTCAGAAGGGGGCCTAGATATTTTAACCCCCAATCACTTTCTACAAACTGGCTACAATCCACGTTTGTTAATTAGTAACTATGGATCGGAAGATCTGTGCCCCGATCCCCCTAGTAGAATAAAGCTGGTGCAATCTTTGGAGTTAAGACATAAATATGTCGAAAAATTTAGGAAGATTTGGCACAATGATTATCTGTTGTCTCTGAGAGAGAGGGATACGAATTTGAAGGGAGATTGCCCTCTAAAGGTGTCAGTTGGAGAAATTGTATTAATCAAATCTCCTAATAAGACTAGACCTTTTTGGAGTCTAGGTAAGGTGCTTAGACTCATTACCGGGAACGATGGTAAAGTTCGCTCGGCCTGTGTGTTGAGGAACGGTTGCGAACAGGTTCATTCCTTAAAACATTTATTTCCCCTGGAATTAAAGGCAGACAGAAGCACATTCAGTTCCCCTTGATCTTATTCTAAGAAAAAAAAAAAGTAATGGATAACCATTACTTTTTTCGTTCTCCGTTGGCAGTGTGTCGGAAATTTACAGATGTAACGGGTCTCCTGATTGGCTGATTTAACCCGAACCTCGTTTTGAACTTTAGGCGGGCTTTACCAGAGGTTTTATGTTTTTTTTCTGATGGCTTTGTTCACTCCTTTTTTCAGCTAGCACGAACAGTATCGGACGTATTTGTGCCGCTCCGGATTTTTGTTGCAGCAGGGCCTAAATTGGCGCCCACTTGTCTCGATATATCGAGACCATCTTACCAATTCTTTGTAATCTTTTAGGCTAATGCCACAACTTTGTAACAGAGAAAATCTCTAGTTACCCTTCTTACCTTAAAAAGGATACCCTATGGGCAAAGCCTTGCCTTCCTAGAGAAAAATTCTCTAAGCACTATCATCTTATACCAAGATAAGAAACTGTGAAAGAAGCTGACCCAGAAGAAAGTTCCTGTACGTCGCGGATCGCAGTTCCTTGTGTCTTTTTCATCCCACTCCTAGACGGAGGATACTATACCAAGCTAAGCAGAGAAAAGAGACTATACCAAGCTACACTGTAGCAGCAAAATTCTGCATATTTTTGCAAGACAAATAAATTGTTTTTTCTATACCAGGTATGTCTTGTTATGTTTGATAATTTCCTTTCACTGCTTAAGCGCTAAGCTATGTGAATATATTTCTCACAGACAAATTATTTCGGTTTACTCTGAATGTATGTGGGTGTTTTTTTTATGTGGCTAATCAGAATAAAGTGAATCTCCATTCTGATTAGCCACACAAAAAACACCCACATACATTCACAGTAAACCGAAAGAATTTGTCATTTAAATGTAAATCATCTGCACAACCACACCAACATTGCCTGATGATGAGAACCTCTCTAGAAACATAGAAATTTCCATGTCGCAATGTAAAATTGACATAACCATATAATTATATTATATATATATATATATATATATATATATATATATAGAAGGATTTTGTAATTTGCTTCAAGCATTATGTATATTAGATGTATGGGTAGGTCTTGAAAGCTAACACAATGCGTTTAGTAAAATAAATGAAAGTAAAAATTGTGTCTGGTATTACCTATTTATTATTCATTCATATTTCAAAAACAAAATCTCATCTTCAGAATGGTAGAAGGGCTTGATTTTACGTACGCTCTTGGACCGTGACTTTCAACAAATGTTCATCCTTCGCTGCTACTGCTGTCGTTATATATATATATATATATATATATATATAGAATGCGATGGATGAATTTTAGTCTAAATTACGCAAAAATGGAAATAACGCTGACATTTTGATTTAACAGATATATCTTGACATACTAATGAGTAAATTTATGCAGTAAAATTACCATTGCCTTTCACCACGGTCTCTAGACGACTGTTTTGGATAGTCTACATGTTTAAGTTGGTGAATGCTCCCTCCATAATCCCTACTTCACTTTATCTTTGGCGTTATAAGAAGTTTTGTTAGTCTCTCGCTCAAGTGCGTCCCACACATAATAAAGGGACTGCAGTCTAGTGAGTTAGGTGGCTAGAGTTAATGAGAGATGTGGACGGAGAAATTGACTGAAAGCCATGACTGTGTTGTCCTGCTGGAGCGGCATGGTGCAGAATAGTGTTGCATAAAGTATTCCAGCAGTCCTCTATGGATCCAGGGCAGCATTGCCTTCTCAACACACTCGATTCAGGCCTCTGTGTTGATTCTGAGGCCCCGTGAGAAGATATATGGAGGTATAATGTCGCCATCACTAGTAGTCATTTTAAACACCTTCGTAATTACCATTAAACCGATAAACTTTTTCTTGATCCTCCGTACAGTCTGCATATTGACATGCAGACCCTCTGAAATGTTCTTATTGGAACATACTGAGCAATACAGCAAGAGGAAACAAGGACAAAATTCCATATAGTAATATGTCCAAAAGACTTCCTTATTGAGTTTATAAAAACAAAATCTCATCTTCAGAATGGTAGAAGGGCTTGATTTTACGTACGCTCTTGGAGCATGCTGTTTCTAAATTTCTTGAAGAGTGAATAGCGTCAGCGTGTGCTTTTTCTCGGAGACGCTGACTACTACTACAAGGTAACCAAAAAAAGTTATGTCCGTTTTTAAAGGAAAAAAAGAAAACGCTTCACAGTATGTGTAACTTATATTTAGTCTTCGAAGTAATTGCCATCGGCATCCAGTACTTTCCGCCATCGTGTCTTCAGCTGTTCAATGCAGTTGCGGTAGAACTAGGCGGGGAGGGTTGACGCAAAGAAGTCCGTAAGGGCTTTGCGCAAGTCTGCTTCATTGGTGAAAGATTTTCCACGAAGATGATTATCAAGGGAGTGGAATAGGTGGTAACCGGACGGCGCAAGGTCAGGTGAATAAGGTGGATGGCACAAAGTATCCCACCCAAGTTGCTGTATGGTATCGCTGACCAATCGCGCGAGATGCGGTCTGACGTTGTCATGGAAGAAAAGCACACCTTTGCGATTCACCAGTGCTGGCACCTTCTGGCGCAATGCCTGTTGCACACGTTTCAATTGCGGCGAGTATAGGTCTCCAGTGATCGTTTGGCCCGTTGGTAGCAGTTCATAATGAACCACTTAACGACCTGTCCACCAGACACAAAGCATAATCTTGCGTGGGTGCATAGGCGGTCTTGCGGTGTGAGGGACAGCATTCTGAGGAGACAACGAATGTCTGGAACGCTTGGAAGTTTCGTACAGAACCCACTTTTCATCACTGGTAAGCACTTGATTGAATAAGGATACGGTGCGGTGGCGAGAAAGCAGAGATACGCAGACTGCCACACATTGCCCCTTGTGGACCTCCAACAGCGTTTGCAGAACCCACTTGCTCAGTTTGTACGTCTTATCTAGGCGGTGCAGGTGAAGTCTAACTGTTTCATCGTAAACGTTGAACTGCTTTGCAAGTTCACCACACATTAGACTACTGTCCTCTTCAATGGCAGCCTTCGAGACTCCGTCATTCAAGACCTGTGGTCGTCCACTGCTAGGCTCATCATGGAGAGACAAATCTCCTGACTTGAATTTTCGAAACCAACTTGCAGTACGTTCATCCACAGAACTATCCCTAAACTCTTGACATATGCGGTGACTTGATGCAACTGCTGATAAGCCCAATTTGAAGTTGTAAAGCAAACAGCGACGAACGGGTTCTTTAGACACTTCCACACTTCTCACAGCTGTCCGGCTTATAACGTCTAATGTTCCCACTTCCGGCTGTACGAATTGGAAAACAATTGCTACACACATTTCATATATATTTCAACCTCATTCAATGACTAATAAAAAAAAAGAACTGACAGACCTTTTGGTTACTTTGTTGTACTATTCTGTGATGTTTTGATAAAATTATAAACGAAGGCACGTATGCGCGACAATTTACCCATCAATTTAACCCATCTCTCTCTCTCTCTCTCTCTGTATATATATATATATATATATATATATATATATATATTAAACTCAAAACTTTTTAATTTTTTAATATATATATATATATATATATATATATATATATATATATATGCACTATTGGGCATAATTATTAGGCGACCCAAGTTTCTTTTAAAGAAATGATGTATTTCGTACACGTTTTAGTGGATAATTCTAAATGAAAATAGAATGGTTCTTTTGTTATTATTATTTGCAAAATTTTTCAATGCAATGAAGCAAAGATGAACACGTGCGAATCACCCGAAATTTTCTTCATTCTTTCATTGATGAAACTGCAATATAGGTAATTATTAACTATTTATAAATTCGTTTGATGCACATGTTATTGTGCAGTATTAACAAAAAAAAAGCATTCTATTTTAATTTATAATTACTCACTTGGCAATAAATATTAAAGAATAGTATGAAATACATCATATATATATATATATATATATATATATATATATATATATATATATATATAATATATATATATATATCAACGAATTTTAACGAAACTTGGTTATAAGCAATCGACAATTTAATAAAAAATAATGTTCAAACAATTCATTTCACATATATATATATATATATATATATATATATATATATATATATATATATATATATATATATCCCCAAGTGAAAAGAACCATCAGTTTCGAATTCCTAGTTCTCCGGCATTTAAATCTACTTTTTGAAAAAGTGTCCAACACAACATATATCGTAGAGCATAATATAATTATAATTAAGTTTTTTATTTATTTAAAATTAATTTACAAACGCAAATTCTACTCTACAGCTTCTTTTCTCGCACTTCCCGCCTGTGGAATTCCCTTCCGCTTAATTGCTTTCCCGACAGCTACAATCTTCAATAATTCAAATGTAAAATCAATAGTCATATCCTGTCTTACTAAATTGCATCCTTATTCTCATGCTCCTTTCTCCGTCCACCCGACTCTCATCAGTATTGTCTTCCTTCTCATACTCTCTTCCTCGCACCCCCTGCAACCTGTCACTCTTTCACATAACAATCCTCCTATGTAACCCCCAGCACAACAGTAGCAGTAAAATGCCTTGCTTGGGGCCACACGATTATAAAAAAAAATTGCGACACGGAAATTTTTTTCCTGATAGGACGGAAATATATTTCTTTTCTATCACGCACATAGCAACAGAGAGAGAGAGAGACAGATAGAGATAGAGAGTGATGAGAGAAATAGGGAGGCAGTATCGGCTAAGTTCATTCTGTTTAATACAAGTTATCAATTTTTACGACAAATTCTGAAACTTCTTGCCTCTTGTTTGCTCTTTAACAGTCATCATTTATCCATCACACCCAGATGGTGCATAGGGCAGTAACTTTTTCTTGCTGTTTCTGTAACAAACTGTTTTTTTACGGGGCAGGGTTGTTAGCCCTGTGCCCAAACCCCAAACATGGAGGACCGGTGGACCATTCTTGCTTCTTACGTTAACAGCACCTGGTATTTCCAAATGATCACGTATTTAACTACTGACCAGGCTCGATGTTGCTTAACTTCGGTGATCGGACGGGAACCGATGTATTGAACATGATATAGCCGTAGACGCATTTTAACAGTGCCTTATTTTTATTTTTTCCAATAATTATGCAGTCAAGTTGTGAAAAATCTCTTCCCCATTTCATATTTCAATATCATTATAATAATCTAAAACTAATGGTTAGTTAAATTTAGAATTTAAAGTTCATACTTTTTTAACATTAATTCGTAAAAATCTTTTTTAATATACATTTTGATTTTTATTGTAAAATGAAATTAAGAGTTAATCAGTAATGCTGTTCTCTATTTTAATCAGACATCAACATTAAAGCACAGTAAATTGTTTTTAGGGTCTGTTGTTATGTTCTTTAAATTACAAATCACACACTATATAACAATGTCTCCCCTATTGAAGGGGTTTGACTAGTTTTGAACCTTTTAAAACTCTTCATCTCACAATCATAGCATCACTTGATAAGACACAAGAAGTGTCGAAATAAAATAGCTACTTTTGTAGTGATACTATAATATATTTAAGTTAAAAATTTTAGATAAACATTATATATATATATACTGATGTCGCTACTTTTGAGTACCTTACACCATTAACATATAAGAAAATATAACAAAACAATACAAAAGACAGGAGAGGAATATATAATTTACTAAGCGCAGCTTAGATGTGGCACAAGGCCGAAAGTATGGGGCACCCAGTGAGGATCGAACTCACTACTTAATTATGGGGCACCCAGTGAGGATCGAACTCACTACTCACTACAAGCTTGCTAACCATTACACCACCTTGAGGTGCCCCAGGAGAGGAATATATATATATATATATATATATATATATATTAATGCACCTACTGTTGGGTACCTTACATTATTAACATATAAGAAAATAAAACAAAAAATATAAAATACAGGAGAGGAATATATATATATATATTTTCAACTGAAATTAAACCAAAATACGGCTCATGATTAAACATAATAGACATTCATTGTCTTTTATATTTAGCAGTATATGTTTAGAAATACATATATATATAAATATATATATTTCTCTCCTGTCTTTTGTATTGTTTTGTTTTATTTTTTTATATGCTAATGATGTAAGGTACCCAACAGTAGGTGAATCACTATGTATGCTGGCTCATTTTAGACGACTTTTATGACAGCATGGGCCCATTCGTAAAAGAAGAGTAATCAAGACAACGATTTACATGTAATTTACATTTGTGTATATCAGACTTGACTGGGAATATGCGAGAAACACAAGAAAATATACTGTTAGCATTAAGACAACGGGTACATCTAGTTAGTTAAACTTAAAAATTTTGCGACTTTGTTACCAACCCAGTCAGTCAGTTAGTTAAGTGCCATATGTGAAACACGCTTGGGCGATCATGTCTCGAAAAATGACTGACTGGGCAGAAGATTATCCCGCAGTAGGTTGCCAATGGCTTTCTGCGGTAGGCTGGTTGCCGACCAAGGCTATAGAACTCAGTCTGTCCTGCTATTTAACCCATAACTGGAAGGAAGAGACGGATTAATACCTTTCTCAAGGGTATTTGCGCGTAAGTGAATAAAACCCAGTACTACGCTTAAATTCATTGATAGTAAGTACTATAGATGAAAAATTATCAGAATAATTCCCATGAAAGTACTTAGAGAAAAAGGCTCTAGGAAGCGACATTACACCAGCGTAAAAGTTACTAAAGTCAGGATGCCAGGTCAAAACCAATAACATTGCTGAATATCCAAATAAATAGCAGCGGAAAATATGTGACAGCAATATTTGAAGCATGGACGAATGATAAGTAAGTTAAATTCTGGAGAGAAACTTGCCTTTCACCACACAGTGAATCAAAATCCCTAGCTACATATCTGTTACTTTATTCAATATCAGTTGGCCTGTGGCAGAAAAAAATGAATAGCAAAATATTTAAACCAAATGCCACCTAAAAGCATAAAAAATACTTTAACAAAGATTTCGTTTATGTACTACTTCTCGTAATACGGAATACGTTTTTGACAACTCTAAAATTGAATACATTGACGCATTAGAAAAAGCAAACTCAATGTTGGTTTAGAATATTCTGTTAAAAATAAACTAGGCAGAAATATACAGAACTTCTTAAACGTAACATTCGATGATTTAAACCACCCTTCAGTCGTAATGTCCAAACAAACCATGGAAAATTGTTACTAAATTTAACTCACAAACAGAATTAAAATAACATCTTATTTACGTACGTTTATGGTGAACACAGATAAAAAAAAATAAAAATTAGAAACAGACAAAAATAAAATTAAGCATTTATTTTCCTCTAAAACCGATACCAGTTTTTTCCTCTCTCTCTCTCTCTCTCACCTTCTCTTTAGACCCTCTCCCTCTCCACCCTTACTCTCTTAAATTTAATTAGTTGCTTTACTTTGAAACCCATATCTTTCCAGCACCTGCAGAAGGCCGGAGCATACAACGGCCGAAACGTCGTACAAATGGCAACAAAGATGAAGACAATAGTCCGAATAATGCAAATACTGGAACCTCTACTCCTGTTCAAAAGACGGAACGGGGGAGTATGAACTCCTAAATTTAAAAAAATAGTTAAAAATGCGAATAAAATGCAGGAAAACGAATTCATGTCGGTATGGCAGTTTTAAACAAAAATATGGAAATAAAAAAAGCCTAAACATTGTTTAACAATTACATCGATCAATTCGACTGTTATTAATTAATTTACGATTATAAATACCTTGGCGCAAGATTTAAATGTTAAATGGGCGCTACATTCACTTTCGCACAAATAAATTTGGCAAAGTTCTGAATCCGTCACTTTTGCCTCCAGCTAGCGGCTAAATTGCAGCGTGGACTGAACCCATTAGCCACGGTTATTTCAACAGTGTGTGAGATTTGTTTCACGGCATATCAAACTCTTTGGGTCATTTAATGCCAAAAAAGTAGGGTTTTAAGGTATTTTGTTAATGTTCAGTTATAGTGAGTAGGTTGATTTAGACAGATTTTGATGAAAAAAAAAAACATTTATTGTTATTTTTTATTTTATTTTAGAAAACTGGAGACATCTTCCAGTTTTGTATTCAAAAATGTATTGCCGGTATTTTTTTTCTTACAAATGTGTTATGGTAATTTTTTTCCTTTAAAAAATGCATTGCTGATAATATTTTTCCTTCAAAAATGTATATTTTTCTATAAAAGTCTGTTTTTATGTATATATATTTCTATAAAAGTCTAGTTTTGTACATTTGACCCCAGTTTGGGGACAGACTACTTGCCCATAACTTGAACCCGAACAGATGCTACCACCTCGGGTCAGGATGGATCTGGGAACAACAGCAATTAAGAGGTGGTTCCATGCTCCTCATAACCTCCGAATCAGAGGCCTTGCTGCCGGATGTAGTTTATTGTCATACCGAGGACCAACGTATTTGAACTCTAAGCTCCGTTCAGCATTGCACTATAAACCTTACGTTGCCTTTGTGGGTATTGAATAGGTACAGAAATGTACAACCATGCTGAAGATAAAAAATTATACATACTTACAGTAATGATGATTATGAATACCTCGTATTTTTAACCAGGAAGCCATATCAACCAGAAGCTTTACCTAATTAATTTCAAGGAAGATGCAATGCTTCGTTGAATCTAAACTGGTCACGTTTGTGGCACTGAAAGAGATATTTTATTAGAAAAATAAGGGTAGACGAAAAATAAACTTTTAAGTGTTTTGTATTTTCTTTTTCCAAGTTTCTTTCATGTATTTGCACATCCGCACCAGATGTCTGGTTGTTGGCGCAGGAGTTTGATTGAAAGGAAGCCTCAAAAGCTCCGTACCTTCGAAGAGACCATCGCATCTATTTTCGGGTTCTGCAATAGACTCCTAAGAATTCTTGCTGTCGCCGAAACTGGTGCTCTGGATTCTTTTTAGATTCGAATTACTATCTTCAGCACGTCTACAGATTCCAGATCCGTTTTATATTACCGAATGGCATTTGTCCGATAACTTTTTTTTTATGTGCAGTGTCTTTTCAGGATCTTGGACTTCCACTTGACCCTGTCTCTTGTTAATATGTTTCCTCTTGGTATCTTTCCCAAACCCCGCACCGTCATCAATTTGCTCAAGTTCATCAAATGTCTCGCGCTTCTTTCCCCTGTCTCTTTTTCCCGCTATCCGTCCAGTGTGCTTTAGATTTTCCAAACCCTCCTTCTCATGACATGCCTCAGAAACATTAGCTGTCTCTTCCTGAGGTCTAAGTATGAGTTTTCTTCTCGTTTGCATCATCTCCAGCACATTGTCCTTACTTACGCATTCGGTCCATGGTATCCTCAGCATCTTTCTGTAGAACCACATTTTTTGCTGACTTAAAGCCTTTCCGTCATCCTTAAAGAGATCGTCCAACATTCGCTGCCATATAGAAGGACAGATATCACATCGCAATCTAGCACACTTTTATTTGTTTCTAATAAGATTTTTTTCCTCTCAGTACTCTGGTTAGATTTTGAAATGCGTTCTTGGCCATGCCTATGCGTCTTTGGCTCGCATTGTCGCACTTTTCATCCCCTGTCAGAACAATTCCCGGGTAATTAAATTTCTCTACTTGTTTTTAGTTTCCACTACCTGTAGGTGGAATTTTGGAGTCCTCATTTTGCTGAATTACTATCTTCAGCACGTCTACAGATTCCAGATCCGGTTCACATTAACGAATACGATTGCGATTTCTCCGACAACTAGTTTAGCCAAAAGTGATAAATCGAACATCCCTTGATCGAATTTATTTATTTATTTTTTTTTAATTATATCACCCCAAGCAAGGCGATTACGCCACTGATGCGCAGGGGGCTACGTAAGAGTAAAAAGATTGGAAAAGAGAAAACCGGAAACCGCATCCCAAACAGGAAACAAGGGATGAGCCTCTTTCACCTGTTCAATAGACGTGGGTGGAGTGTGAACCGGGCGATTGCTTAGTCTATCTACTCCAATTGAAAAAAATAAAGAAAAGAGTGAAAAGGTTGGAAAAGAGAAAACCGGAAACCGCATCCTAAACAGGAAACAAGGGATGAGCCTCTTTCACCTGTTCAATAGACGTGGGTGGAGTGTGAACCGGGCGATTGCTTAGTCTATCTACTCCAATTGAAAAAAATAAAGAAAAGAGTGAAAAGGTTGGAAAAGAGAAAACCGGAAACCGCATCCTAAACAGGAAACAAGGGATGAGCCTCTTTCACCTGTTCAATAGACGTGGGTGGAGTGTGAACCGGGCGATTGCTTAGTCTATCTACTAATGGTTAATTTCAAAGAAAAATCAAAAGAAAAGATAACTTTTAATATAAAAGTTTGTTTCTTTATCATAATAAATACTTTTTCTCCATACAAATTTATCATTAAAGACAACCTTTATACCCGAATAGTATCTTTGTATATAAGTTAGTTAGTTAAGTACCATAAGTGATACACACTTGGGTGATCATGTCTAAAAATATACATGACTGACTGAGCAAAAGAATTTTTCCGCAGTAGCCATTACTTTCTGTGATTGGCTGGTTGCCAAGCAAGGCTACAGAACCCAATCTGTCATGCTATTTAACCCATAGCTGGAGGGAGAAGCAACAGATTAATACCTTTTTCAAGGGTATTTGTGCGTAAGTGAATGCAAGGAATTCAAATAGAATTCGAACTCTGTATGTATCATTTTAGAAATATTGTATATTTACGGCAATGGATATCTTCTACATAAATTTATCAGTGAACTCTTCCCTCACGTGATAATGATGCTTACTTTTTTTGGTTTTGAACCAATATCCAGAGAACTTTAAACGATTACTTGGTTACTTATTATAATGCATCAGTTTACTTACAATTATTGCCATGCGATTCGAACAATAGTCAAGGGATTATTTAAACTAATTAACTATGAATAATGAACAAAGCCTTATTTTTTTTAAAGCTGTCGGTCACTTATTTTATTGCTAACTCCGATTATTCGGTTACATTCATATAAGTAGAGAAGTAATTGTTCTAAGTAACGCCGTCAGTTGAAATAAATACTGCGTAATTTTTCGAATATTAATATTTTATTCACAAATAAATGCCCTACAGATGGAGGATTGAAAGTTGCCCTTTCTCCATAATATTACGCTCTATGATTTTCGGAAAAGTTTCAGTCAGTTAAGTGCCATACGTGATACACGCTTGGGCGATCATGTCTCGAAAGAGACATGACTGACTGGGCAGAAGATTATCCAGCAGTAGGTTGCCATTGCTTTCTGCAGTAGACTGGTTGCCGACCAAGGCTACAGAACCCAATCCTGTTATTTGACTCATAGCTAGAAAGGGAAGATATGTATTATATTATTATATAGTAATAAGTGGGGGATCAGTTTATTACTTCATAACAATATAACACTGATCCCCCAATTTATGCCCAGTAGAGGCCTTAATCATATGTTCAACTACTATATTCAGTCAGTCAGTTAAGTGCCATACGTGATACACGCTTGGGCGATCATGTCTCGAAAGAGACATGACTGACTGGGCAGAAGATTATCCAGCAGTAGGTTGCCATTGCTTTCTGCAGTAGACTGGTTGCCGACCAAGGCTACAGAACCCAATCCTGTTATTTGACTCATAGCTAGAAAGGGAAGATATGTATTATATTATTATATAGTAATAAGTGGGGGATCAGTTTATTACTTCATAACAATATAAAACTGATCCCTCAATTTATGCCCAGTAGAGGCCTTAATCATATGTTCAACTACTATATTCAGTCAGTCAGTTAAGTGCCATACGTGATACACGCTTGGGCGATCACTGACTGGGCAGAAGATTATCCCGAAATAAGTTGCCATTGCTTTCTGCGATACACTGGCCGCTAACCAAGGCTATAGGACCCAATCTGTCCTGCTATTCAACCCTTTTATCAAGATCAGTTAATTAAGTGCCATACGTGAGACACGCTTGGGTGACCATGTCTTCGAACAGACATGACTGACTGGGCAGAAGATATCCCGCAGTAGGTTGCCATTGCTTTCTGCGGCAGACTGGTTGCCAGCTAAGGCTATAGAACCGAATCTGTCCTGTTATTCAATTCTTTTATCCAGACCAGTCAGTTAAGTGCCATAAGTGATACACGCTTTGGGCGATCATGTCTCGAAAGAGACATAACTGACTGGACAGTAGGTAGCCATTGCTTTCTGTGTTAAAGTGGTTGCCAGCCAAGGCTATAGAACCCAATCTGTCCTATTATTTAACTCATAACTGGAGGGAAGAGACAGATTAATACTTTTCCCAAGGGTATTTGTGCGTAAGTGAATGCAAGGAATTCAACTTGAATTCGAACTCGGCTCCCCGATTCGTCTATATCGAAAGTCTGTATCCACTGCACCACAGCGCACATCCCAGAAATATAAACAAATCTATCTATTTAAACTTATTTATAAAAGGAACTCTGTGTGTGTGTCCGTTACTTATAGACTCCGAAACGGCTGAACCGATTTTCTTGAACATTTACGCAGTTGTACTATAAGCGTCTGAAAGTGTTCTTAGCTAGGTTTTGTGTCGAGGTACACCCGATAAATATCCAAAATCGATAATCGAACAAATTGGGTTATAAAAGGAGTGGTCCGATTTTAATCAAATTTGGTACACAATCATTGACAAAACATAAGAAACGATATTCAAAAGTTTCAAGGTTGCAGTTCTTACAATAGGGCAGAAAATCGATAATATATATATATAAAAGGCAAGATGTTTGTGTGTGTATCTGTTTATCTGCTTGTATATCTGCATTTTTTCAGCTTTTTATTTTAGTTTCTGCTTCGGGTTTGGCTCTAAGTAGCTATAATTGTAGTTCTTAGTCTCAGCCATGATACGATTTACTCAGAGGACTTATTGAACCTTCACAATTCAATTTACAACGAAAACAGCTTATTTGATATCGATACCAGAAAAATCAAAATTTGACTTACATCCATTCATTTTTTTTCAGTCTACGGTTTCGCTAAACTGGAAACAACTATTGCTTTTTAGTCTTTCGTGCCAACGTCCAAAGAGTCTGAGCTCCAGGACCATGGATTAGTTTTAAAGCTTTCATTACACCCGAGCAACGCCGGGCTATACTACTAGTCCAATATATCAGTATCTTATTTCAATGATATTTGAGAGAGTAATGATGTTTAGGACGTATACCTTTGTTTTATAGATGATATAAATCCGTTTTATGGGTTAGAACACAAAATCTATTTCAATTGTCAGGATAAGTAAATTTATTTGGGAAAATCCCAGAAGATATTCTAGGAGCAAATTACCTGCATAAAAAAAATTGAGCATATACACAAAAGCAGAAATGGGCACAAAGAAAGGACGTATTTTCTCACAGGATTTATTCAAATTTTACAACGTGGCAATTCTAAAAGAAAAAAAATGTCCCTCCTAGATTTAATATCAGTGACCATTATTTTAGCATCCTAAAATATGTTAGTGGCACAGAAAAGAAACAGTAGGAACTCACAAGAAGCTAATAAGGAAAAGCGAGAATAAAGAACTAACGGTAAATTTTTGTTTTAGGTTCCGAAGGTTCCCCAACTTCAAATTTATCCAAAATAGCATTATTTCTGTGCAAATGTATATGCTGAACTCAAATCAACAATTAATTATTGAAGAAACCTACCTTCTTTGATCTGAACGTCCAGAAAAAAATCGAACTACATTTTGTCACCTGTAACTCTAACGCAGTCATGTAGTTAACTGCTGAATGTCTTTCGGCGTAGGACAACAAATTTCGGTCTATTTTCGGCCGATTTACTTTCTTTACTGAAACTTCCGCCTATTTACTTTCTGTAATGAAAGTAATACGCCATTGTATTTCTACGCGTATTACTTTCATTACGGGAAGTAAATAGACGGAAGTGTCAGTAAAGGAAGTAAATCGGCCGAAATTTGTTGCCTACGCAGAAAGTCATTCTGCAGTTAATTTCATTACGGGAGACAAATAGTGTGAGATGTAGTTCGTTTTTATTTTTATGGACGTTCAGATCAAAAAGGTAGGTTTCTTCAATAACTAATTGTTGATTTGAGTTCAGCATATACATTTGCACAGAAATAATGTTATTTTGGATAAATTTGAAGGGGGGGGGGAAGCCTTCGGGACCTAAAACAAAAATGTACCGAACTAACTGCCAATGAAAAGGTTAATTTGTTTAACGGTGTATCAACTTATTTAATCATTTAATGACAAAATTTAATTTTCTTGGGACTTTTGAAGTAATAAAGATATTATACACGTTTCTCAGCTTTCACAGTTTAATATATGGAAGATTATGCTCAACTTTTATGCATATACTTGTTCAGACATAATTGTTAGAGGCGATGCGATGTGTGTTTTATGTTGCAGTTTTGTGGAAATTATATTTTTTGAAACAGTTTCATTTAAGAAATTGAAGGATATTATATGAATTAATAACAAACTTATTTAATGTGGGTTGGTCTATTTTGTTTCATGTTAAATCAATCTGTTTGGGTAGGTTAATGCCAAAATGTAAATATTTTGAGCAATGGCTTCAACTAAATATATTTTGAACGGAACTGTATACCTTCAGTTAGAGAAAAATATTTTTGGCAATTCTACAATAATATGTATAGCTTTTGTTATCAAAAGTTTTTTGTATTTTAATACTGTTGTTCACTATTTGGCCATAGTTGGGACACTAACAATCGCTATCACCTTGGGTTATGGTGGATTTGGGAACAAAGGTATTTAAGAGGTAGTTCCAAGCTCTTCGAAACCTCGCAATCAGAGGCCTTCGTGCCGGATGCTTTAATTTGAGTGTTGTTTACCGGCATATTAACCTCTGTCGGTTATTTAATGCCAAAAAGGTAGGGTTTTAAGGTATTTTTAAAAAATATTCAGTTATAGTGAGATGGCTGATTTAGTCAGATTTTGATGAAATTTTTGTTTATTTTAGAAAACTGAAGAAGTTTTCTAGTTTTGTATTCAAAATGTATTGCTGGTATTTTTTCCTTAAAAATGTTTTATGGTAATAATTTTTTTTCCTTTAAAAATGTATTGTTGATAATATTTTTCCTTCAAAAATGAATATATTTCTATAAAAGTCTATTTTTATACTTTCATAATGTTTTGACCCTAGTTTGAGGGTTAACTATTTGTCCATAGCTGAGACCCTAACAGGTGCTACCACTCCGGCTCAGGATGGACCTGGGAACAATAGCAATTAAGTGGTTCCATGCTCCTCACAACCTCCCAATCAGAGGCCTTGCTGCTGGATGCAGTTTATCGTCATACCCAGGGTCATGCCGGATGTTTAATTAAAGGAAGTCAGGAAATATGTTTGCAATTAATATAAACAACTTAGGATTCGTGCATCGGATTACAGATGACACAGTTAAGCAAGCACAGGAAGTTTAAATATCTGGCATGTGTTTTAATATATTACGGAAAGCATGGCATCAAGATTCGAAAGTGCATTGGAAGAGATAGACGAGGCATTTCAAAAGCGTATCCAACTCCTACGAAACAGAAAAAATATTATCAGATATATAATGTGCGGAAATGCGATGTAATATCAGATGAAAAGGCAACTTCAGTTAACAAATACATGATTTTACAAAAGGATACTGAGAATAACAAAAGAGTTAGTGGGGGTGAGCAGTAAAAAGACAAACTTCGAGTAACAAAGAACAAGAGGTTGCGGAGAGCTATGATCATCTACGTACTGAAGGAACACAGTTGACAGAAGAACTCAATATTATTATTAATTATTTTTGAATGAGAGAGAAGCACGTCGACAAAGTAAATCTCATTATGAAACTCATTTTAATAAGAGCATACCGGCTGCATTCCGCACAGCCAATTGTGCCAAATGTAGTGACTTTTTGATAAAAGTTGCAATTATATTTGCAGACAGGACTCTTGCTTTGTTTTAATTAATCCATCTCAAGAAAGGTGATGAAGTCACTAAGATGCAAAAGTTATAAGTGTAACAGTCAGTCAGTTAAGTGCCATACGTGATACACATTTTGAGCGATCATATCTCGAAAGAGGTTGCCATTGTTATCTGCGGTAGACTGGTTGCTAGTCAAGGCTATAGAACCCAATCTGTCTTGTTCTTTAACCCATAAATGGATGGAAGAGACGGATAAATACGTTTTCCATGAGTACTTATGCGTAAGTGAATGCAAAGAATTCAACTGGAATTCGAACTCGGCTCCCGGTTTTGTTGTTCCGAATCGATATCCACTGCACCACAAAGTGTAAAAGGATCTGAAAAAATATTTAGGAGAGACCCCCAATAATAATAATAATAATAATAATAATAATAATAATAATAATAATAACAGGGTTCAAAGCAACAGGCGTTAACAATTAATATTGCATTTAAATTTGAGACAATCAAAAACTGGGAACCAAGAACCCAGAAGCGAGCTCCACAAGCGAGAAGTGCGAGAGAATAAATTGTTAACATCTACATTCCTGTTATGTTGTGGTCCTTACTCGCCAATTTGTTGTTGAGTTGTGGCGAAACTTCACCGCAAAGTTGTAGTGACCGGGTTGTGCTGGAAGTAGGACACGGAACAAGAAGGTAAGTTCAAAACAGTGTATTAGTATAACAAAGAAACAAGATATCCAAAAGAAATGTTCATAATAGTAATATAGAAAATAAATAAGTTCGATGGTATTATTGCGCTGCCTGACTAGTAGCTGTCGTTAACTGCTCACGTTAACTACTGTATTTCACTGCTCGTAACTGCTGTTAATTAACTGCTCTCTTACTCGCTCATAACTGCTCTGTACTTCTCTTCTTGACTGCCCTCGTTACTCCTCTCCAGAAGTCACGCAGGTGATTTATATATATCTAGAGGAAGAGTTTATTCCTTGTAGAAAGGCACCATAACATGTCATAGTTAGCAAATTTCATTCATAAAATAATGATACCTAGCTCTCGATCTAGTATTGCATTTTAATTCTTAATGCCGAGGTTCCAAAGAGGAACATTCAGTAGTTGATTCTCCCCATCTTCCTTTTACATTTTTATGTTTTCTGTTCTTTGAAGCGTCATTTGAACAGACACTACTTTTTGACAGTCCTCGTATTATTATTTTTGGTGATACTAAACTCAGCTATTAGGTTACCAGGTACAACGTAAAAAAAAAACAAACTCAAAGATGGAAAATATGCAAATTTAAAACACATGCTGAGTCAACGGATGCGTCCCATTTTATACCGACGATAAAACAAAGCTCGTACGGTGCATAGGAAAATATTTTTGTTTATTCTTTGTGCTGAACGAAAGAAACCCCTTATTCCGAAAACAGGAAACGATGCCTGTGAGAAAATCAAGAAGTTGGGCTAATTACTAATTTCACCATATGTGAATATGACTTTGTTTCACTTTCCGGGAGCTCTGTCTCTTACTTTGTGATCTCTGGATGCAGAATCACAACCACAAATTCTGAGACCCCTAATGGTTGTAGCAGAACCACAGGTACTGCATATGGGGTTGTATCTTGGGCAACCTATCCTGACAGAACCCAAACTTCTTTAGGATGATTTGAATTCAGATTTCTTTCTTCTCATAGACCGGCTGACAGCCAAGACTATAGGTCATAACCTGTTCTACCATTTATCTAAAAGACGGAGAGGAAGGATGAATCCATAGTTTCCCAAGAGTATCGGCGCATATGAAAATGGATTTGAATTCGAACATTACTCTCCAATTTCTTATTGGATGTCGCTAACCATTAAACCACCTCGCATCTATAAATATCTGAATTTGTCCACCCAAATTAATTACATGTTTCGTTTTGCTTCCTGTCTGCGTTAATTTTGACTTTCTTTTGACCATTAGAAAACCTTATCGTAAAGAAATTTAAATACCTGGGAAGTGTTCTGAGAGAGGATGGAAAGTGGGACACTGAGATATGTAGACCCATTGCCATGGCCAAAAACGCATTTCAAAAGCTAACCAGAGTACAGAGAGACAGAAAAATCGAATTAGAAACAAAGAAAAGAGTGCTTGATATCTGTTCTACTTGGCAGCGAATGCTTGACGATCTCCTCAGGGATTAAGGAGGGGCTTGCAGCAGCAGAATTGCATTTCTACAGAAGGATATTGAGGATATCATGGACCGAGCACGAGAGCAACGACAAGAAGTTGGAGAGGATGCAAACGTGAAGAAAATTTATATTTAACATTAGAAAGAAATAGCTGAGGTTTCTGGGAAACGTAATGATGAAAGGCGGTTCGAAGAATATAATACTCATAGAAAGTATTGAGTGAAAGAGAAACAGGAGACGCATCTTATGGGTTTGAGCAAATGGATGACGGAGCGGGGTTTTGGAAAGCTAATAAGAATAAAAGTATTAAGAATGACAAATAATAAGGGTAAGTGGAGGTCTGTGATCGCCTAGGTCCTGAAGGGACAGGGCAAATAAAAAAGAAGAATTTTCTAAAAGACTGAACTTTGATTTTAATGTTGACATGGAAATTTAGTAGAGAATCAGATCCGTTTAAAAATAAAATAAAAATTGTGCTATGTTAGTTTTAGATGTCGGCGATCATAGTTCACCACAGCTTATATTTGCAGATTTTTTGGAAGGCTTTGGAAACAAGATATCCAAAAGAAATGTTCATAAGTATTAATACAGAAAATAAGTAAGTCCGAAGGTATTATTACGCTGCCTGACTAGTAGCTGTCGTTAACTGCTCACGTTAACTACTGTATTTCACTGCTCGTAACTGCTGTTAATTAACTGCTCTGTTACTCGCTCATAACTGCTCTGTACTTCTCTTCTTGACTGCCCTCGTTACTCCTCTCCAGAAGTCACGCAGATGATTTATATATATCCAGAGGAAGAGTTTATTCCTCGTAGGAAGGCACCATAACATGTCATAGTTAGCAAATTTCATTCATAAAATAATGATACCTAGCTCTCGATCTAGTATTGTATTTTAATTCTTAATGTCGAGTTTCCAAAGAGGAACGTCATTAGTTTGTTCTCTCCATCTTCCTTTTACATTTTTATGTTTTCTGTTCTTTGAAGCGTCATTTGAACAGACACTACTTTTTGACAGTCCTCGTATTATTATTTTTGGTGATACTAAACTCAGCTATTAGGTTACCAGGTACAACGTAGAAAAAAACCAACTCAAAGATGGAAAATATGCAAATTTAAAACACATGCTGAGTCAACGGATGCGTCCCATTTTATACCGACGATAAAACAAAGCTCGTACGGTGCATAGGAAAATATTTTTGTTTATTCTTTGTGCTGAACGAGAGAAACCCCTTATTCCGAAAACAGGAAACGATACCTGGGCAAGAAGTTGGGCTAATTACAAATGGAAACGAAAAGGAAATTAATATTGAGCATCAGAAAGAGACATAAAATTTATGGGACATGCAATGATGAAGGATGGCTTGGAGAACCTCATACTAACGTCATCATCGTCTTACGGCCTTTGGCGGAGATAGAACACACTACACCCCTGTGCATTTGCAGCGAAATTCATAATCTTGTCAAATAGCTGAATACTTGATGCTTCGCTACCAAGGGTGTTTTTATTGTGACACCAACACTAGATGGGTTGCCTCTAGGCCCTACCCTGTTATTTAACCCGCAACTGGAGGGAAGTGACGGATTAATACCTTTCCCATGGATACCAATGCTGAAGTGAATGCAGGGTACTCAACTGAAATTTGAACTCGGCTCACCGACTTCTCTTTCCAAGCCGATATCCACTGCACCACTATGCTCATCCGTCACTGAACGCTTATAGAGGGAAGGAGAGACTGGGAAAACAGCGTGTAACGTACTTGACTGGCCTGAGTGGGTGGATGACAAAACGGAAGTTGCGTGATGTAACAGGAGAAAGCGTGCTAAGAGCCACCAGGGATAGGGAGACGTGGAAGGTCATGATAGCCTAAGTCCTGAAAGGACAAGGCACATAGAAGTTCTTTTATTCCGCTTGATACGTTTTCTTCTTCTTTATGTCGTGCACAATACCTTGATAATCACGGCTCCCCACAACTTTCTTGTGTATCTCTTTGTAAATGTTGGCTTTTTGTTATCTCTCTTAAACGCTGTTCTGATATCAATTATCCTCAACATAACTAGGTAGGTAATGCATTGTTGTTTACTGTCTCTTATGCCTTCAATTTGAGTGTTACATTTTTCGGGCCCCTTTTCCTCTTTCTGTTCTTTAGATATTTCATTTATCTTTTTCTGATGTTAAGTATATATTTATCCTTTTCGTTTCAATTTTTTCTAAAACTTCCACGTTGCTCATATATTCAGTCTATGGTATTCTCAGTATCCTTCTGTAGACATGCATTTCTATTTTTTCAATTTTCTTCGTCAGCTGTAAGAAGATTGTCCATATTGAGCAAAATATGAACGAATGATGTGCCGAATGAAGATGTGGCGAAAGACTAAGCGTTGAAAAACAAAATGACAAATGGACCAAAGACAAAGTGTCGAAGATAAAGTGTAGTAAGATAAAATACTAAATGTCAAACAGACAAAATATCGGACTGACAAAGCGTGGGAGGCTGAAGTGTCGAAGAACAAAATGACAAATGGATCAAATGTAAAATAGACAAAGTATCGAATGGACAGAGTGTCGGAGAACAAAATGTCGAAAGACAAAATGACAAATAGATAAAATGTCGAAAAAATATGGAACGAATAATGTGTTGAAAAACGAAATACCGGAATATAAAGTGTCGAAAGACAAAATGACAAATAGAGCAAATATCGAACGAACAAAGTGTTAAAGGACAAAATATCAAAAGACAAAATGACAACTAGACAAAATATCGAACAAGATTTGGAACGGATAATGTGTCGAAGGACGAAGTGTTGAAAGACTTAGTGTCGAAAGAGAAAATGTCAAATGGACCAAATGTAGAAAAGACAAAGTGTTGAATGGTCAAAATGTCGAAAGACAAAATGACAAATGAAGCAAATATCGAACGAACAAAGTGTTAAAGGACAAAATATCAAAAGACAAAATGACAAGTATCTGATTCTAACCGCTTAATAAAAGTCGCCTTGAATGGGCATGCCTCTACATCCTACTGTACAAACTCTGGTGTCCCTTAGGGCTCAATCCTAGGCCTGACACTTTTCCTTATTTTCATAAATGATCTTTCAGACGTGATCAAATGCCAAGTAGGCATCTACGCAGATGACACCACAATTCTAAAGTTCAAAATGTCGAAAGACAAAATAACGAAATAAACAAATGTTGAACAAATATCGAAAGAACAATATATCAAAGGACAAAGTGTCAAAACGACAAATTAACCTACTATCAGAAAGACAAATATCGATCCGACTATGTATCGAACGAAGGGTCCAATAGACAAAGTGTCGTACGGATAAAGATACGAACAGACGTATTGACGAAAAGGTATACATAAGTAGAACGCCTACAAAAGAATGCTTTTTACTTAGTATGCTGTCGGTAAATAAAGATTTATAAAAGTCGGAATAATGTAAAAGCCTCCGATAAAAAATATCTTTTTAGATAATAGGTAATTTTTTTTTAAAAGTAATCCGCATCCAAACCACAGTCAAGAATTAATGAATGTACAGAGTGGTCCAATCGATAATAAATGGAATAGGTCTGTGTATCCTTTATATTATTAAAATGGTGCTCATTATATTATAATTATGAAATTTTTGCAACTAACCCAGCTACAAATAAACCAGCCTGGTGTCACTATCTGAGGTGGTATTTCAATTTCTGCTGTTTTAAGATCACTGATTTTATGGAGCAGTCACAAGCGATAAGAATCACGAAATTCTATAATGAATCAAAATGTTCTACATTTAATGCAGCATTGTAATTTACATAACATTTATTTTCAACAAGATGGCCTCTTCCACATTATTCACGATTAGTCTGTGAGTATCATGATGAAACTTTTACTGAGAAAAGGATTGGCTAAGACATTCACCTGACTTGAGCTCAATGGATTTCTTATTTTGGGGAGTACTCAAGGACAATATCTTTTTAATCGTTTCACCCCAAGCAAGGCGGTAACGCCACTGATGAGCAGAGAGCTACACAAAAGAAAAATATCAGACAGGAGAACACTAAAGTAAAGACGAACCAGTTACAGGAGGGTGTCAGAGAAGTGAGCAAGAGAAGGAAGGGAATACAGGTGCGATAACAGTTGCAAAGGTAGAGAGAAAGGAAAAGATATACAGGGTGACAAGCGGTTAAGAGATGGGTATTGACATTGCATTTAAATTCCTGGAGGTTGTAGCCGTCAGGAAAGCAAGAATATGGAAGAAAATTCAACAGACGGGAAGTGCGAGAAAAGAAGCTGATGAAGTAGAATTGTTGGCTGCCTTGGGTTGATCTAACTGTGAATGGGTGGGACCCAGTTGCCAGTCTGGTTGCACGAGTAAACTCATGTGGCACGGGCACCAATGACTTAAAATCGTCGGAGCAGAAGTCATGAAAATATTTATAGAACAGACAGAAGGAACCCACATCCCGTCGGTAAGAAGGTGGTGTGAGTCGAGCCGCCAAATCGGTGCCTATCACATTACTGATTCACCTTTGGAGTCTGTCAAGAACACTGAGATGAACAGCGGGGGTGCCTGACCATATATGACAGCAGTATTCCATGCATGGACGGATGGTTGATTTGTACATGTGCAAGATGGATTCAGGTGGAAAAAGCATCCTGGTACGACACAGTGACCCAAACTTCCTAGCAGTGGATTTGGTTATTGACTCAATGTAATAGTTCCACTTGAGATCGAAAGATAGGGTAAGGCCGTGAAGGCGCAGTGTGTTGCTCTCGGGGAGACTCGTTTGGCCCATGCTTATGGGAGACAGACAGCAGCTTTCTCTTAGACGCATTTAAAAGCCACTTCCTTCCCCATTCCACCACTGAGTGTCGGTCCCTCTCAAGATCAGCAGCAAGGTTATGTTTGTCCGCCTCGCCGGATTTCTTACCGATGCGGGGAGTAAATTGTGGTGTCATCTGCGTAGATGTCTACTTGGCACTTGATCACGTCTGAAAGATCATTTATGAAAATAAGGAAGAGTGTCTGGCCTAGGATAGAGCCCTAAGGGACACCAGAGTTTGTACAGTAGGATGTAGAGGCATGCCCATTCAAGGCGACTTTCATTAAGCGGTTAGAATCAGATCAAGCAAGCGTCCGGTGATACCATAACCCCTAAGCTTGTGTAGAAGGCCAGAGTGCCAAACCCTATCAAAAGCCTTGGAGATGTCCAGGGCAACAGCACGAGCCTAGCCGGACTTATTAAAAGCCTGGTATATATACTCCGTGATGGTCGTTAGCATATCGGCTGTGAACCTGGCAAAGCGGAAGCCGTACTGCCTGTCTGAAAATAGTTTACGGGCAGTAAGATGCTGAACTATATCAGCATTAATAATGGCCTCGAACACTTTCCCGAGAATTGGACGTAGGCTGATAGGGTGATAGTTGGATGGGTCCGAGAGTTCAGTTTAAAAGCAAGAAGTGTTGGTGATTTCAAAAATTACATAACAGATGCATTTTAAAAAAATATGTGCAAAATGTTTGTCGAGGCGTAAAATGTAGACTTCAAAGCTCTTTAAATTGTAATTATGTTGGGATATCTGCGTTAACAAAATTTAAGCGCCTTTGTTTTATGATGCATAACAAAATTTAAAAGTCAATATAATAATTGTATTAGTAAAAAAAATTGTAGACTTCATCTCAAAATAAATGCTATTATTTACTATCCACCTACTTTTCGATTACCCTGTATAAAGAAAACTACAATATCACCTACAGAAGGTAGCGAAAGAAAGCGAGAAGGGACTAAACATAAACTACACGAAAACTGAATGCATGGTCATCTGCAAAAAGAAGAGCCAAAATGCTAATTACAGATCGGAAACACTAAAATTAAGTCGTTACTGACATTTAAATACCAGCGGAATGTTTTAACAGAGGACGAAATGTGCGGAACTGAGATCCGAAAACATATTGGCATGGCCGATGACGTATTCCAAAAGCTGAATTGAGTATTGAGTTTTGTTGGAAACAAAGGAAAAAAACTGGGTTGTTATTTGATATTTGTCCCCCTATGTGGCAGCAAATCCTGAAAAGATTACTCAAAGCTGAAGAAAAAACTCGAAGTAACAAAAAGGTGGTTCTACAGAAGGATGCTGAGGATACTATGAACCGAACATGTGATAAAAAATGAAGTTTTGAAGAGAATGGAAACGAAAAAGAAATGTATACGTAACAACGGGAAGAGACTGATGAAGTTTTGGGGATACGTATTGAGGATGGGGGGCTTGGAGAACCTGATACTCACAGAGTAGATAGAGAGAAAGAAAGACAGAAGAAAACAGCACGTGACATACTTGATGGGCTTGACAAATAGATGGCGGAGCAAGGTAACAGCACAAAATATATTAAGAGCAATAAGAGCAAGGAAGACGTGGAGGACCATCAAAGCTTACGTCCTGAAAGGACACGGCACATAAAAGAAAAAATAGAACATAATAATCGACTCCACTCCAATCAGCTAGCCGATCATCATGGAGGTATAATCACTGTTTATTCATTAAATGATACAATAAAAAGCTTAGAATAGATTAATTGATTATTTGAACCGAATTTTTAAACTCATGACGATCTCTTTCTGAGTGGAAGTCATAATAAGTGCTTTTTCACTGACCATATCCAACAAAAATAGGGCCCTTTCGAAGTGGTGTAATTGTTAGCTTGTCGTGCTATATCAATTATGCTTAAATAATGAGTTCGATCCTCACTGTGTGCCATATATTTTAGGCTTTTCGCTACATCTAAGCTACGACATATCCGACGAAAATGATAATGGTTCAACATTATCCTCAGTCTCTCGATTGCTTCTATCATCGTAGAGGGGAAAATGAAACAGACATCCTTCATCGGTCTGAGATGTTTGCAGTGCCTCCAGGAGTTCGCTTATTGTCATCTCCCATTAACTCTTTCTCTAAAGAATGTAAACATTTCGCATTACAGTGTTTTTATTTTTTTTTATTTTTTATTTTTTTTTTCGTTGGGATCTTGATGGTGTTTGTATCTCCGGTTGCCTATTTGTCATGCTTCCTGGAGAAAATTTTGGAATCTTGATGGTGTTTGTATCTCCAGTCGCCTATTTGTCATACTTCCTTGAGAAAATTTTGGAATCTTGATGGTGTTTGTATCTCCAGTCGCCTATTTGTCATGCTTCCTTGAGAAAATTTTGGAATCTTGATGGTGTTTGTATCTCCGGTCGCCTATTTGTCATACTTCCTTGAGAAAATTTTGGAATCTTGATGGTGTTTGTATCTCCAGTCGCCTATTTGTCATGCTTCCTTGACAAAAATTTTGGAATCTTGATGGTGTTTGTATCTCCGGTCGCCTATTTGTCATACTTCCTTGAGAAAATTTTGGAATCTTGATGGTGTTTGTATCTCCGGTCGCCGTTCCAAAATTTGGTCATACCTTCCTTTGCTACTTGAAAATTTTGGAATCTTGATGGTGTTTGTATCTCCAGTCGCCTATTTGTCATGCTTCCTTGAGAAAATTTGGGAATCTTGATGGTGTTTGTATCTCCGGTCGCCTATTTGTCATACTTCCTTGAGAAAATTTTGGAATCTTGATGGTGTTTGTATCTCCGGTCGCCTATTTGTCATACTTCCTTGAGAAAATTTTGGAATCTTGATGGTGTTTGTATCTCCAGTCGCCTATTTGTCATGCTTCCTTGAGAAAATTTTGGAATCTTGATGGTGTTTGTATCTCCAGTCGCCTATTTGTCATACTTCCTTGAGAAAATTTTGGAATCTTGATGGTGTTTGTATCTCCAGTCGCCTATTTGTCATGCTTCCTTGAGAAAATTAATGAAACGTCCGGCTGTATTTTTAACCGGGATTTCGCCAATTCGGCATGGGTGTTGATTTGATTATTTTTCGTTGCAATCTTGATGGTGTTTGTATCTCGGGTCGCCTATTTGTCATACTTCCTTGAGAAAATTTTGGAATCTTGATGGTGTTTGTATCTCCAGTCGCCTATTTGTCATGCTTCCTTGAGAAAATTTGGGAATCTTGATGGTGTTTGTATCTCCGGTCGCCTATTTGTCATACTTCCTTGAGAAAATTTTGGAATCTTGATGGTGTTTGTATCTCCGGTCGCCTATTTGTCATACTTCCTTGAGAAAATTTTGGAATCTTGATGGTGTTTGTATCTCCAGTCGCCTATTTGTCATGCTTCCTTGACAAAAATTTTGGAATCTTGATGGTGTTTGTATCTCCGGTCGCCTATTTGTCATACTTCCTTGAGAAAATTTTGGAATCTTGATGGTGTTTGTATCTCCAGTCGCCTATTTGTCATACTTCCTTGAGAAAATTTTGGAATCTTGATGGTGTTTGTATCTCCGGTCGCCTATTTGTCATACTTCCTTGAGAAAATTTTGGAATCTTGATGGTGTTTGTATCTCCAGTCGCCTATTTGTCATGCTTCCTTGAGAAAATTTGGGAATCTTGATGGTGTTTGTATCTCCGGTCGCCTATTTGTCATACTTCCTTGAGAAAATTTTGGAATCTTGATGGTGTTTGTATCTCCGGTCGCCTATTTGTCATACTTCCTTGAGAAAATTTTGGAATCTTGATGGTGTTTGTATCTCCAGTGGCCTATTTGTCATGCTTCCTTGAGAAAATTTTGGAATCTTGATGGTGTTTGTATCTCCAGTCGCCTATTTGTCATACTTCCTTGAGAAAATTTTGGAATCTTGATGGTGTTTGTATCTCCAGTCGCCTATTTGTCATGCTTCCTTGAGAAAATTAATGAAACGTCCGGCTGTATTTTTAACCGGGATTTCGCCAATTCGGCATGGGTGTTGATTTGATTATTTTTCGTTGCAATCTTGATGGTGTTTGTATCTCGGGTCGCCTATTTGTCATGTTTCATTGAGAAAATTAATGAAATATCCGGCTGTATTTTTAACCGAAACTCCGCCAATTCGGCATGATTATTGATTTGATTATTTTTCGTTGCAGTCTTGATGGTGTTTGTATCTCCGGTCGCCTATTTGTCATGTCTCCTTGAGAAAATTAATGAAACATCCCGCTGTTTTTTTAACCGAGACTCCACTGTTTGTATCTCCGGTTGCCTATTTGTCATGTTTTCTTGAGAAAATTAATGAAACATCCCGCTGTTTTTTTAACCGAGACTCCGCCAATTCGGCATGATTATTGATTTGATTATTTTTCGTTGCAATCTTGACGGTGTTTGTATCTCCGGTCGCCTATTTGTCATGTTTTCTTGAGAAAATTAATGAAACATCCCGCTGTTTTTTTAACCGAGACTCCGCCAATTCGGCATGATTATTGATTTGATTATTTTTCGTTGCAATCTTGATGGTGTTTGTATCTCCGGTCGCCTATTTGTCATGTTTTCTTGAGAAAATTAATGAAACATCCCGCTGTTTTTTTAACCGAGACTCCGCCAATTCGGCATGATTGTTGATTTGATTATTTTTCGTTGCAGTCTTGATGCTGTTTGTATCTCCGGTTGCCTATTTGTCATGTTTTCTTGAGAAAATTAATGAAACATCCCGCTGTTTTTTTAACCAAGACTCCGCCAATTCGGCATGATTATTGATTTGATTATTTTTCGTTGCAATCTTGATGGTGTTTGTATCTCCGGTCGCCTATTTGTCATGTTTTCTTGAGAAAATTAATGAAACATCCCGCTGTTTTTTTAACCGAGACTCCGCCAATTCGGCATGATTGTTGATTTGATTATTTTTCGTTGCAGTCTTGATGCTGTTTGTATCTCCGGTCGCATATTTGTCATGTTTTCTTGAGAAAATTAATGAAACATCCCGCTGTTTTTTTTAACCAAGACTCCGCCAATTCGGCATGATTATTGATTTGATTATTTTTCGTTGCAATCTTGATGGTGTTTGTATCTCCGGTCGCCTATTTGTCATGTTTTCTTGAGAAAATTAATGAAACATCCAGCTGTATTTTTAACCGAGACTCCGCCAATTCGGCATGATTGTTGATTTGATTATTTTTTGTTGCAGTCTTGATGGTGTTTGTATCTCCGGTCGCCTATTTGTCATGTCTCCTTGAGAAAATTAATGAAACATCCAGCTGTATTTTTAACCGAGACTCCGCTGTTTGTATCTCCGGTTGCCTATTTGTCGTGCGCTTCCTCGAGGGAGTTAATGAAACGTCCGCCTGTATTTTTAACCGGGACTCTGCCAATTCGGCATGGGTGTTGATTTGATTCTTCTCTCTCTGATAGCTTAGCGGCGCCCATCCCTTGACCGACACCCGAAGATGACGGAATATAGTATGGGTCGCCCTTGGTCCGTACACTAGAACATTGTGTCCATCTTGAGACGTCTCCTCCATGGTTGTTTGCTGCTTCTGACGCTCTTTCGCCCACTACTGCAGTGTAAACACCATACGTGTTTTAATAAAATATCTAACATTATGAATTAGATAAATTAGGTAAAAATTAAATTCAATGCCAATCGCCATCCACTGTCCTCCTAATTAAGTCGGTCATCTAAGTGACATACGTGATACACGCTTTGGACGATCATGTCTTGTTAGAGACATGATTGGCTTGGCATAAAATTATCCCGCAGTAGGTTGCCATTGTGTTAGACTGGTTGCTAGCCAAGGCTATAGAACCCAATCTGTCCTATTATTTAACCAACAAATGGGGTGAAGAGACGGATTAATACCTTTTCTAACGGTATTATTGTGTAAGTAAATGCAAGGAATTCAACTGGAATTCGAATTCGGCTCATCGATTTGCCGTTCTGAGTTGATATCCACTTCACCAAAACGCACATTTGTCCTCCTGATTACTCTTTACTTTTGCGCCTCATTATATCTCTTCTTAATTCTTCTTACACCCTGTAACCCCTTGTGTTTTAGAGGCTTTCCTGAGGTGATACGAATAAAACATTCTTATGTGCCCTATATACAGTGGAATGGACTCTTCCTACTCCATAAATACTAACCTGCGTGACCTCCGAGAAGGCTGTCGAGACCCAGTGTAACTTGACAGTTCGGACGTACACTTCTTTTTGCTGACTACTAACTCTCTTACTTGTCTATATGTTCTGTTATTTTAATACACTGGTTGAACCTACCATCTTGTTTTCCGTATCTTTCTTTCTGACCCTCACTTGTCACAACAAAAAGATTAAATGTAGTGTCAATCGCTATCTACAGTTCTCTTGATTAATCTTTCCTCTTCCAGCTATTAATATTTTATTATTAATATTAATATTATTAATATTATTAATATTTCTATTTGTAATTCTTCAACCCCACATTCTGTGACTCCTTGTCATAATTATTATCTTATCAAAACAAACGTTAAATTATTAGAATGTAAATAAGTTTCCATTCAGTTTCTTGCTAAATTTAAGTTAAACTCAGCTGACCTATTTAAATACCATAATAAAAATAATTTAAAAATTCCCTCGTGCAAAACTTTGCCCTTGTGTCACACTTAATGATTATAGAAAAAGATGTAAATTAAGCAATTCGTGCCGACTATTACACTAATTATGCAATGATGAGAATATTATATATATATATATATATATTTAACCATAATCAATATTCCTACACACTTACCAAAAATTTAAAAAATGATTACAGGAACCTCCAATCAAACAAAAACATCAAAGACATTTTCGATAAACCACCCATAAATGCAAAGAAACAAACACCCAACCTATCAACTATCCTCACCTCTAACAAATATTTAAATAAGACAAACCTATCAGGGAATTTAAAATGTGGGAAGCCTCGCTGTTTAATTTGTAAACATTTAATAACAGACAAAACATTCTCTGTACCCAACACCAAAATAAAATTACACCCACCAAACCTTACTTGTGACAGCAAAAACATCATCTACTTTCTCTTCTGCTCAATTTGCCCCAACAGTGGATATATCGGCGAATCGGGTAATAGCTTTAGATTTCGCTTCAATAATCACAAACTAAATATACGACAAAAAAATGTATACTCCTCAATTGCAGCCCATTTTAATCAACCTGATCATATATATATAATTCTAAAGATCTGTCTCAACTAGAGGCAAAAAGACAACCCATACAGTATTTCAGCATATGCACTGGTTGCTTATTCAAAGGAATATTTATTTATTTCTTCCTAATGGCCTGAATATTCAACAAATCTTATTAAATCCTGCTATCCACCTAGGCGTCATTGACAAACTCCAACGAAGAATCTGTAATGTGATCGATCCCGACTTAGCAGCTCGGATACAGTCACTTTCTCACCGGCGTAATGTGGCTTCCCTGTGTCTCTTCTACAAATACTTTCACGGCTTCTGCTCCGATGAACTTAACTCACTGGTGCCCCTATATATAAATTTACTCGAGCCACAAGATTAGCAAGTAGGTCCCAACGTTTTATGATGAAACCAATAAATTGTAAACGCAAATTCTGCTCTACCAGCTTCTTTTCTCGCACTTTCCGCCTGTGGAATTCCATTCCATTTACTTGCTTTCCCGACAGCTATAATCTCCAAGAATTTAAATATAATGTCAATAGTCATCTATCTCACTAACGATCATACTCTCTCTCATGCTTCTTTCTCCGTCCACTCCACTCTCATCCTTCTCTTACCCACTTCCTGACACCCCCTATATCCAGTCACTCTTTTTCATAACTTTCCTCCTATATAACCACCTGCAAAACAGTGTCAATAAAATGCCTTGCTTGGGGCGATATGATTATAAAAAAAGCAACATATGCGTTCTTCAGCAGGATTTGAACCTGCATTTTCCTAGAAGAAGCTATTATAAAATCTGATGTTTTTTAAACGCTCAGTTACAAAGAGTCTAATGGCCAAGTAAATCCCGGGAAAATTTTCTTTGATTATGTTAGGAACTGACACGATGACAAGAGGTGAATATTTCGAGAATCGGAAATGTCTGTTTTCAAAATCACTCTTCGGAATTTGCTTGTCCATTAGAGACATTGCTATACAAATGCCATGTATAAATCAATTGATTATATTGGCCATACTACCACTTCTTTGAATAGACGCCTTACATACCACATATCTAATAACAATGCAATATAAATCATTTATTAACCAATAATTTACGAGAAAACTTAAGAAAAAATTTGGATGAAAATACAAAAATACTATTAATATCACAATATCAAATGCACCTTGCTACAAGAGAGGCACTATATATCAAACAATTTTCTCATACCAACATTATATTATTTAACAGTGGAAATTGACTTTTAAAAAAAGTAGACAAACGCTCAAACAATGCCCAGCAGCGCGTGTCAACTGAGGATAAAATAGTATTAGAGGAATAAAAATTCTTGAAAATTAAAAAAAAATATGAAACAGTCTTACACTCGTTATCTCCAGGAAAAAAAGAAACATTTAAGTATACAGTAAGAAAAAAAAAATGAATAAAATCTTCATTATCCGCCGTTTTTAAGAAAACTTTGCGCTCACAGACACATACATACATATATATATATATATATATATATATATATATATACTATAATCATCTGCAGACAGATATGTTCCGCTGTATTACAGCTCACCAGTTCGGCTTAGACTCCGGCCGCTTCCTAACTCAGGATTGAAACCCAAACGAATTGGCGTCAAGTCGGCGATTCTACCCCAAGGACACGAGCGTCCAGTAGATAAATGCAGACTTTTTAGCGCGTATAAACATGCCCAATAGCTAGAGGGCTCCAATTCATTATCGAATGAGCGGTGCGTAAATGCCGGAGTAGCTACTGTTTACAAAGTCTACCACTTTTCCAGAGTGCTCAATCAGGGAGTGAGAGCGTAAATATATATATATATATATATATATATATATATATATATATATATACTAGCAGTATAGCCCGGCGTTGCTCGGGTATAATGAAAGCTTTAAAAGTAATTCATTGTCCTGGAGCTCAGACTCAGCCTAAAGAATATTTGTGTGACGTTTGGTGAGAATCGGATAAAAATTGTGAATTTGTATAAAGGACATACAGACAGATAAACAGGCACACACACAAACATCTAGCCTATATATATATATATATATCATTGATTTTCTGCACTATTGTAAGAGCTGCAACCTTAAAACTTCTGAATATCGTTTCTTACGTCTTTGTCTATGAGTCTATCAAATTTGGTTAAAATCGGACCACTACTTATATCACCAGATTTTTTCGATTACCGATTTTCGATATTTATCCGAGGTACTTCGACACAAAACCTAGCTAAGAACACTATCAGATGCTTATAGTACAATAGTGTAAATTTTCAAGAAAATCGGTTCAGCCGTTTAGGAGTCTATAGGTAACGGACACACACACACAGATAGACAGACACGCACAGAGACACACGCACATACACACACAGAGACAAAGTTCCATTTATAAATAAGTTTATATATATATATATATATATATATATATATATATATATATATGTATATATTGTATATATAAAATGAGCAAATCGGCAGACAATTGCTGATAGCTCCCACAAAAGCGTGTAAGCGAACGATTGCAAAGCATGTTGAATATAATATCAGTCAGCTAATTAACAAAATATATATTTGTATTAATCATATATATGCCGGAATATAGATTTTTTCCATATATAATTCCATTTTCCATATATATATATATATATATATATATATATAAGGAACAAAGAAAATAATAACAACTTTCAAAAAATTAATTTAAAACAGTGCCCAATATAGAAGTAGAGCAATGAATCAGTTAAAGTGCTATACGTGATACACGCTTTGGGCGATCATGTCTCGAAAGTGACATGACTGACTGTTCATGTAGGTTGCCATTGCTTTCTGCGGTAAACTGGTTGCCAGCCAAGGCTATAGAACCCAATCTGTCTTACTATTTAACCCATAACTGGAAGTAAGAGATGGATTAGTACCTTTCATGAAGGGTATTTGTGCGTAAGTGAATGCGAGGAATTAACTGGTATTCGAACTCGGCTCCCCGATTTGTCGTTCTGAGTCAATATCTACTGCACCACAACGCACATCCATGCTATGAATATTTATTATAAATTATAGTTTAGAACATGTACAAACTTCAATCTACTACAAAATTGCACATTTTGTTTCACCATTGAAAGGACAATGTCTCATCAATTCTGATTTCTCAATTTCTCTACACTTCGTACCTGTCACACAAAATTTACCAATATAAAGAAACGAATTTTTCATCTCCCTTCACACTACCTGTATATGTTCGAAACTATAATTTAGAATATATATATATATATATATATATATATATATATATATATATATAACGGTGTGTTTGTGAGTTTGTGTGTGTTTGCTTGTGTATAATCATTTTTTTTTAATCATTTCACCCCGAGCAAGGCGGAAACGCCACTGATGTGCAGGGGGTTACATAAATGTAAAAAGATGAATTAGAAAAAAGTGAGGAGTATAAACTAGTTAGAAAGGAGCAATAGAAAGCTGAGAAAGCAGGTGCGATGACAGATACATAGGTGGAGAGAAAGGGAAGGTTATACGGGGGTGGGGAGAGAGCTAGAGTCCAGTGGTTAGTAGATGAGTATTGACTTTGCATTTAAATTTCTGGAGGTTGTAGCCGTCAGGAAAGCAAGAATACGGGAGCGAGTTCCACAGCCGGGAAGTGCGAGAGAAGAAGCTGCAGGAGTAGAATTGTCGTCTGCATTTGGCTAACCTGACTGTGAATGGGTGGGACCCAGTTGCCAGTCTGGTTGCACGAGTAAACACCTGTTGAGGAGGCATCAGTGACTTAAGTTCGTCCAAGCAAGGCACTGGAGCGTAGGGGTTACAGAGAGAGAGAGGGGGAGAGGGAGAGGGAGAGAGAGGGAGAGAGAGGGAGAGAGGGAGAGAGAGAGAAGGAGGAAAGAAAAGAAATAAAGAAAAAGTCTGAGGGGATGCAGAAGAAAGGGTTTGTGTGAGGTGGTTTTCAAGGGGATAGAAAATGGCAGTTGGCATTGCACTTAAACCTTTGGAGATTTTAGCTATCATGGAAGGAAGCATGGTGAAGGGAGCTCCACAGACAGAAAGTTCGAGGTTATATTTTCCCATTCTGACGGTAAAAGGGTAGGACCGAGTTGCCGATCTAGTAAATTCATGAGTACGGGTTACCAGGGTATGAAGCTCGGTAGAACAGATGTGAAAATACTAGTAGAAAAGATAGAGGGCAGCCACATTCTTTTGGTAAGAAAGTGACTAAACGCGAGCTCCCAGATCGGGGGCCCATTACATTGCAGATGCTTCTTTGAACTTTGTCGATATATATATATATATATATATATTTCTCATTTGTAAAGGAGTTATTACGTGACCTAGGTTTTTAAAGTCACCACATGGTAGAAACCTAGTTTACAAATGAAGAATATATATATATATATATATATATATATATTTTAATTCAGATACTTCAATCCAAGGGAAAAAAGCAGGAAGGTAAATTCCAAAAACCCGATCCTAATTAATATTAAAAATTTTATTTTAATATTAAAAAATGATACAGGAAGAGAGCTCCATGTAATAAAATATTACAGAGCAAATATAAATAATACTTCAACGTTTTTGGGAAGTTAGGTTTTTAAATATGTCCAGCGTCTGTAATATTGTAAAAAAATTTTTTTCTTTCTTTTCTTTTCTTTTTCCCTCCCTTCCTTCCTTTATCTCTCTTATCTCCCACCTTTTTTCGTGTTGCTTAACCTTACGTCGATTTAACACGGCTGTCTGTTAATTTTTAGTTATAATTCTCTTTCCTTCTTTTGCGAACCCAGACGATGTCAATTTTTTCTTTTCTTGTTTATTTGATTTTATTTTGTTTTATCTTTTTCTTTTCTTTTATTTTTCCTTTTTATTTTCTTTTTTAATTTCTTTGCAAATCTATTTAAAAAGGAAAAGTAGACTAATTTTTATCCAGTTTCTGAAAGGATTTTTTTGTTGCTGAGGTGATGTGTTATTCCCCGTGGAAATGGCCATTCAACATCATTGAATTAATCCTTTTTTAATTATATATATATATATATATATATATATATATATATATATATATATATCCGCAGACAGATGTGTTTCGCTGTATCACAGCTCGTCAGTACGGTTAGACATTAGATTGCTTTTTACCCAGGACTGAAACCCAACTGAATTGGCGTCAGTCGGCGATTCTACCTCTGAGTTATGGGCGTTCGGTAGAAGGAGGCAGACTATTCTTCAATTGTAAACGAAGTCTAAGGAAAAGTGCGAGAAGCCGTGAACATTTTGTTTAAAGCGTGGATTTATTTTGTTATTTTTATGATTATTATTTAATAATTATAATTCAGTTAGTTAAGTGCCATACGTGATACACGCTTGGGCGATCATGTCTCGAATAAGACATGACTGACTGGGCAGAAGATTATCCCGCAGTAGGTTGCCATTGCTTTCTGCGGTAGACTGGTTGCCGACCAAGGCTATAGAACCCAATCTGTCCTGCTGTCCCATAAATGGAAGGAAGAGACGGATTTATACCTTTCCCAAGGGTATTTGCGCGTAAGTGAATACAATGGATTCAACTAGAATTCGAACTCTGCTCTACCGATTTCTCGTTCCGAGCCGATATCCACTGCGCCACAACGTACATATAGCAACAATAAATCTACTCTTTAAACACAACGTTAATGGCTTCTCGGACTTTTTCTTCTATACCAATTTCCCTCGTTGGAAACCACCCCTATTTCTGTATATATATATATATATATATATATATATATATATATATATATATATATATATATATTGTCATCCGCAGACAGATCTGTTTCGCCGTATCACAGCTCATCAGTACGGTTAGACTCCGTTTGCTTTCTTACCCAGGATTGAAACCCGATATATATTTAAATGTAATATCAATTGTTATATTTTGTTTTCTTAATTCCTGTATTTTTTTAATTTCCTTCTTTTTAATAATACCTTTTTTTATATTCGCTTATCCTGTACAATCTTTTGCCTTTCTGTGGATTTCCTGCCGTGCTTGAGGTGAAATGATTAAAAAAATACATATGCAAAATTCTGAATCGACACTTATGCATATAAACCTTGGAGACATGCAGTAAAGTCACCATTGCAGTAACATGATGTCTGTAATCTGTAATGAAAATAAACAATAGCTTATGTTATGTTGTGGAATTTCGAAATTAAATGAAAAATAACAATCCAGGTAATGGAGAAAGCATTTTTTCTGTCTGTCGAGGGTAGAAATGAAAGAGTTTCGCCCAGCGGTAAGTCAAGCGCCATCTGCCGGTGCCCGCCGTGTTTCTAGCCAGCAGAACGCATCTCGCTCTACGAGACTTTGAGAGTTTTCCCTGTGCTACAAATCGTACTAATTAGAACATTTTGTACTTCCCTTTCTTGTTTTTTTTTATTTATTTTTGTTTGTTTTTTGTTTTTATCATCAACAGAAAAACGGGAAGCTAGCAGGCCGGTATACAAAAAAAAAAAAAAAAAAACTATAAATATCTGTTTGGACGAATGGTGTATAATCACGGGCGGATAATTGAATATAAAAGAGAAAGCGCGGGAAAAAAAGAATATAAAATGCCATTTTAAAAATTCTGGAAAAAATATCTGGCGATGTATCTGTCTACGAAAGATTATTGTAAAGTTGTCTACCAACAGTTACGGCAGGGCATAAAGTCAGATTTGAAAATATTGCTTCGGTTATGAGAGCAAGAATATTTTTAATTCTGACATTATTTGTATTGAGCACTTTTAACTATATATATATATATATATATATATATATATATATATATATATATATATATATATAATAGCATAGTGATGATCCACGTATACTGTTTGAATATGTATAGGAAAGAATATTAAAAACGTTTTGAGTTTAAAAATGTGTTTTTTTGACAGTATTTGTTTATTTCTATTATTATATTTATATTTCAAACCGCCCTCGGTCCTTCATCAGAAACAAAAAAAAAATTGTTTCTGATGAAGGACCGAGGGCGGTTTGAAATATAAAATATAATAGTAGAAATAAACAAATACTGTCAAAAAAACACATTTTTAGACTCAAAACGTTTTAATATTCTTTCCTATATATATATATATATATATATATATATATATATATATATATATATATAATGTGATCGATCCCGACTTAGCAGCTCAGATACAGTCACTTTCTCACCGGTGAAATGTGGCTTCCCTGTGTCTCTTCAACTAAGTACTTTCACGGCTTCTGCTCCGATGAACTTAGGTCATTGGTGCTACGTAGGTACGAATTTACACAAGATACTAGATTAGCAACTAGGTCCCACCCTTTTACAGTGAAACAGATAAGATGTAACCGTAATTTCTACTCCAACAGCTTCTTTTCTCGCGCTTCCCGCCTGTGGAATTCCCTTCCACATGCCCGCTTCCCCGATAGCTACAATCTCCAGTAGTTTAAATGTAAGGTCCATAGACACCTCCTAACACACTAACTTGCATCTATTCTCTCAAACACTCTCACCATCTAACCAACCCTCATTCTCGGTACCCTTACCCGTCTATCACCCTCCTTCTGACATTTCCTATATCTAACCATCCTTTTCCCAATACTTTCCCGACCCTATGTAACCCCCTGCGTAATAGTGACAGTGGAATGCCTTGCTCGGGGTGAAACGATTAAAAAAAATTACTTTCATGGCTCAGATGAACTTAGCTTACTGGTACCCCCTATATGTGAATTTACTCGAGACACTGTGAAACAAATAAATTGTAAACGCAAATTCTACGCCTGCACTTTTTCTCTCGTACTTTTTGCCTTTGGAATTCTATTCTGTTTACTTGCTTTTCTGACAATTACAATCTTCAAGAATTCAAATGTAAAGCCAATAGTCATTTCCTAACTAAGTAACATCTTTATTCTCATGCTCCTTTCTTCGTCCACTCCACTCTCATCAGTATTCTCATCCTTCTCTTACCCTCTTCCTGACTCCCCCGTAACCTGTCACTCTTTCTCATAACTTTCCTCCTATGTGACCACCTGCTCAACAGTGACAGCAAAATGCCTTGCTAGGGGCGACGCGATTTTTAAAAAAAATTTTTACCCCCTTCTCAACAGTGACAGTAAAATGCCTTGCTTGGGGCGACACGATTATAAAAAAAAATGTAACCCCTGCTCAACATTGGCAGTAAAATGCCTTGGTTGGGGCGACACTATTATAAAAAAAAAGTAAATACCTGCTGAACAGTGGCAGTAAAATGCCTTGCTTTGGGTGACACGATTATATAAAAAAGCCCCCCCCCCCCGCTCAACAGTAGCAGTAAAATGCCTTGGTTCGGGCGACACGATTATAAAAAAAAACAAAACAAAAAAACCCCCAAACAAATATACTTTTTGTTACCACCCATAATGATGGTATTTACTTAAAAAAATAAGAATGAAAAACGGGTTGGCCACCGGTTTCGAACCCCGCACAACAGAGCCAAATCACGGTGAGTAAAAAAATTAACGTTTAAAAAACAGAAGAGAATTTAGAGTGTATTAATAATTTTATATTGCTCTCTGTTCCATTTAGACTCCTTAAATTAAACATCATTACCTGCGTAGGAATGTGCAATATCTTTAGTTTAGCCTTAAGGTTGCTGACTTTGCTGATTCAATCAGGTTGAAGTTTGGCCAACTGTGCAAACAGAACTTCAAACTCTGAAAAAAATCTCCTCTCGTTTAATATGCGAGGGGGGGGACACCAAAATCTAATCCACGCGAAAGATAATTCTACCATGGAAAACTGAAATTAGGAAGATTAAGGAGGTTCTGACCAACGCTAGGACCGGAGGAACAACCGAATTTCTTCTTAATTAAGTTCTGCAATTTATATAAATAAAACAAGAGAGGGAGAGAAAAAAAGAGTTTTGCAATTGAAATGACAATTTATATTGTCTTTATACTTACCTGATACATGTCTTCTGTGGGGTAGGCATGAAAAATTCAGATAAACTTAGACATGCTGAGACCAGTCTTGATATTCTAAGACAAAATTTATACCCACTTACCGCATCAGCAGAGGACTGGGTAATCTTTGACCAGTTGCCTGAAAAAAAAAGACCTTGTGTCACATCGCGCTCTAGCAGGGTAAATAAATACTACCTTCCTGATAACTCTTCTAAGTTTCTCGCTCGTTAGTACTGTTAGTGTTTTCAAATTCTTTCACACTAACTAACCGTTTGCGTATTAGTGGCTATACTCTATTGTATGGCATAAATTTAATTTTTTTAAGTGCAAAAATATATTGATAACAAAAAATAGCCGAAAAAAGTAAAAAGGGTTTCAAGTTTTTTCTTAAGAAAAAAACAAAAGAAATAAATATGAATACTAAGACAAACGAAAATAACCTTTTAACAAAATTTTTAATATCTCGTTTTGTGATTTTTTATCTCTCTCTCTCTCTCTCTCTCTCTCTCTCTCTCTCTCTCTCTATCTATCTATCTATCTATTTTTCTATCACTATCTATTTATCCATCCATTTATCCATCACTCTCTCTATTCTCTATGTCCATTCTCTATCAATTTCTTTCTTTCTTTCTTTCTTTCTTTATTTCTTTCTATCTATCTATCTATCTATCTATCTATCTATCTATCGCCCTCTTTATCCTCTATGTCCATTCTCTATCAATTTCTTTCTTTCTTTCTTTCTTTCTATCTATCTATCTATCTATCTATCTATCTATCGCCCTCTTTATCCTCTCTGTCCTCTCTCTATCAATTTATTTCTTTCTTTCTTTCTTTCTTTCTTTCTTTCTTTCTATCTATCTATCTATCTATCTATCTATCTATCTATCTATCGCCCTCTTTATCCTCTCTGTCCTCTCTCTATCAATTTATATATATATATATATATATATATATATATATATATATGACTTCTCTCTCTTCGCTCTCTCACTCACTCACTCACTCACTATCTATCTATCTATCTATCTATCTATCTATCTATCGCCCTCTTTATCCTCTATCAATTTATATATATATATATATATATATATATATATATATATATATATGTCTTCTCTCTCTTCGCTCACTCACTATCTATCTATCTATCTATCTATCTATAAGATATGGGTAGTGGAATGGAAAAAGTCTATCCTCTGCAGATGAAATAACGGAGTCAGTTCAGAATTCCTTGTAGGATTCCTAGGACCCTTGTTGTTGGCACGTTATGATAACAAGAAAACTGAGAGTAACAATCCGAATTCAAATTTTGTTCAAATATATAACATATATTTATTTTCACTCAAATCTATTTTCATGAAACGTTTACATTTGTCAAATTTAGAAACTTTTTGGGGATTTCTATATTCTAATTTAATATATATATATATATATATATATATATATATATATATATATATAGAGAGAGAGAGAGAGAGAGAGAGAGAGAGAGAGAGAGAGCGTAAATATGACTACGCTCTCACACCCAGACTGAAGAAGGGTACACTTTGAAAAAACAGTAGCTACTCTAGCAAGTACGCATCGTTCATTCAGTAATGAATTTGAACAATCTAAGCTACTGGCGTGTGTTTACATGCTATATGACACGCTAAAAGTATGTCTCCTTTTAACGAGCGCTCATACCTCAGTGGCGGAATCGCTTAACTGGTGTCAATTCGGTCGGGTTTCAATCTTGGCTAGAAGCAATCGGAGGTCTAACCGTACTTATGAGCTGTGTGATACAGCGAAACAGATCTGTCTACGGATGACTATATATATATATATATATATATATGTTACGGAAATTAACGAATTTTAACGAAACTTGGTTATAATCAACCGACAATTTGTAATGAATTATTTTGAACATTATTTTTACCGATACTCGTATTTAAGTAGATATTCTGTTTTTAATTAAACAGTATTTTTATATTCATATCTACTGGCCTGATTATTTACGATAAATTTTTATTACGAAAATGTGTGTTATCCAGCAGGATTCGAACCTGCGACTCCTATTACATAGGGGAAGCATACCATTTGATCTGGTACCGTCTTGATCACTGGACCATGAATAGCCTCCTGATCAGACGAGGTTTTTATCATGCTTATATAACACAATTTTCGAATCACCGTAAACAAACATATCTGTTCTGAAATGTAGATATAAATATAAAAATACTGTTTAATTAAAAACAGAATATCAACGTAAATACGAGTATCGGTAAAAATAATGTTCATAATAATTCATTACAAATTGTCGGTTGCTTATAACCAAGTTTCGTTAAAATTCGTTAATTTCCGTAACATGTTTACATTTGTTGACATTACGATACATTTCAGAGCAGATATGTTTGTTTACAGTGATTCGAAAATTGTGTTATATAAGCATGATAAAAACCTCGTCTGATCAGGAGGCTATTCATGTTCGAGTGGTCAAGACGGTAGCAGATCAAATGGTATGCTTCCACTATGTAATAGGAGTCGCAGGTTCGAATCCTGCTGGATAGCACACATTTTCGTAATAAAAATTTATCGTAAATAATCAGGCCGGTAGATATAAATATAAAAATACTGTTTAAATAATAACAGAATATCTACTTAAATATGAGTATCGGTAAAAATAATGTTCAAAATAATTTTAAAACAATTATCCTGATTATCTCTAATAATGTAGTATATCAATTTACCTGCCTGTTCAGTGATCGTATCTTCGATATTTATATTCTATACATACAATCCATCAGTAATACCATTAAAAAGTGACATGTCTAGATCTAAGCTATCCTGCTCCCTTTCATAAACTAAATATTTAAATCTCCATGCTTACATAATTCTTAATTTTGAGTGAATAATTTTGATACACCTAAATGCATTTCCTCTAACTACCACTCCCTAATTTTCTAAAGTGTCAACTTTGATATTCATATCCTATACGTACGCTTCATCAGTAATACTGAGCATTTTCACCAATAAAGTTAACATTCCTTAAAAGCATGTTTATATCACACACATACGAGCATACACACACTTATTGAGAGAAAGATATATATATATCAGTCAGTTAAGTGCCATACGTGATACACGCTTGGGCGATCATGTCTCGAAAGAGACATGACTGACTGGGCAGAAGATTATCCCGCAGTAGTTTGCCATTGCTTTCTGCGGTAGACTGGTTGTAGACTAAGGCTATAGAACCCAATCTGTCCTGCTATTTAACCCATAACTGGAAGGAAGAGACGGATTAATACCTTTCCCAAGGGTATTTGCGCGTAATTGAATACAGTGGATTCAACTGGAATTCGAACTCGGCTCCACGGTTTCTCTTTCCGAGCCGATATCCACTGAACCACAACGCACATATATAAAAAGCGAAAAAAGCGGTGAAGAACAAAGTAATCAGAAATTGTCGTCAGAGCCTCAAACCGCATAAAAATGTCGACATATGCAACAAGAAAGACTGTAAAAGTGCTAGACTATCAAAGAAATGTAGCAATAAAGAAGACCTTCATGTCAGAGGTTAACAAAAACAGGCGTATGGACTAAGCGAGAGAATTCGAGAGCAAAGATTATGAATTTTGCTAGTATATAATTTGGCCAGATGAAAGTAAATTCTCCTAATACTCGAATTTGTAACAGGTTTATATTTGAAGAAATTTTTTTTTTTATATAAGCGTTTCACCCCGAGCAAGGCATGTCACTGCCACTAATGCGCAGGGGGCTACATAGAGTGGAGAAAGGATGATTAAATATAGGAAATGTCAGAGGGTGGGTGATAGGCGGGTAGGGATACCGAGAATGGTTAAATATAGGAAATGTCAGAGGGTGGGTGATAGGCGGGTAAGGATACCGAGAATGAGGGTTGGGTAGATGAGAGTGTTCTGAGAATAATTGGGAGTTAGTATGATAGGGGGTGTCTATTGACCCTGCATTTAAACACCTGGAGATTGTAGCTGTCGGGAAAGCACACTTGTGGAAGGGAGTTCCACAGGCGGGAAGCTCGAGAAAAGAAGCTGTTGGAGTAGAATTTACGGTTACATCTTATCTGTTTAACTGTAAAACTGTAGTTGCTAATCTAGTATCTCGTGTAAATTCGCGGCACCAGTGATCTAAGCTCATCGGAGCAGAAGCCATGAAAGTACTTGTAGAAGAGGCACAGGGAAGCCACATCACGCCTGTGAGAGAGTGGTTGCAGTCGGTCTGCCAAGTCAGTATCAACCTCTTTACAGATCCTCCTTTGTATTTTGTCAAGAAGCCCAAGGAGAGCAGCAGGGGCACCCGACCAGATATGGCAGCAATATTCAATAAACGGGCGGATGGTAGATTTGTATATGTGCAGAATAGATTCAGGTGGGAAAAACTTTCGGGCCCTGCACAGAGAGCCGACTTTCATAGCGGCAGATTTGGCAATGGATTCGATATTGTCATTTCATTTGAGGTCCGCCGAAAGTGTAAGGCCAAAATACAGAAAATATATATCTTATATGTATATACGTGTATATATATATATTATATGTATATACGTGTATATATATATTATATGTATATACGTGTATATATATATTATATGTATATACGTGTATATATATATATTAGATACGTGTATATATACATATACGTGTATATATACATATATATATATACACATACGTGTATATATATATATATATGTAGATACGAGTATATATATATTATATGTATATACCTGTATATATATATTATATAAGTATATACTTGTGTATATATTATATATGTATATACGTGTGTATATATATTATATGTATATACGTGTGTATACATATGTATTATATGTATATACGCGTGTATACATACGTATTACATGTATATACGTGTGTATACATATGTATTATATGTATATATGTGTGTATATATAATACATATATATATAATGTACATATTATTTATATGTATATACCTGTGTATATATTATACATATATATGTGTGTATATATATATATATATATATATATATATATATTATGTATGTACGTGTGTATATATTTGATATATATTTCCGTGTATGTATATTTATATGTATATACGTGTTTATATATATATATTATATCTATATAAGCCTGTATATATTATATGTATATAAGTGTGTGTATATATATATATATATATATATAATATGCATATACTTTGCTATGTATAGAGGTGTGTAGATACATGATATATAGGTGTATATATACATCATATTGTTTTATATGTGTATATATATATCTCATATGTACATGTGTGTATATATATATCTCATTATGTACATATGTGTATATATATATCTCATATGTACATGTGTATATATATGTCACATGTACATGTGTATATATATGTCACATGTACATGTGTATATATATGTCACATGTACATGTGTAGATATATGTCACATGTACATGTGTAGATATGTCCCATGTTCATGTGTAGATATATGTCACATGTACATGTGTATATATGTCACATGTACATGTGTAGATATATGTCACATGTACATGTGTAGATATATATACTATGTACAAGTGTATATATACCATATATACAAGTGTATATATATATCATATATACAAGTGTATATATATCATATATACAAGTGTATATGTATGTCATATATGCAATGTATATATATATATATCATAACTACAATGTATATATATATCATATATACAATGTATATATATATATCATATATACAATGCATATATATATCATATATACAATGTATATATATATCATATATACAATGTATATATATATCATATATACAATGTATATATATATATCATATATACAAGTGTATATATATATATCATATATACAAGTGTATATATATATATCATATATACAAGTGTATATATATTCCATGTGTACATATGTGTGTTTGTATATCATACGTACATATGTGTGTTTGTGTATCATACGTACATATGTGTGTTTGTGTATCATACGTACATATGTGTGTTTGTATATCATACGTACATATGTGTGTTTGTATACAGCTTTGTTTTAGAAGCATTGAAATTTCAAATTAAGGTTTGGAACACTGAATGTCTGCAGGCGACCGCGAAGCATGGAGGGATTGGAAGAATGTTGTGAGGCATTGTCTGGTTTTGGGGACAATCTGAGCTAATTCTTGTTAACGAGCGGTTTAAAATACTGTTAAATGTCAGAGAAAGAACTACTGCCATGATTTGAAACCAATCAGATTGTCAAGAACGTATACCATTTTTAAGAAGATGGAGCGCTATGCCATACAAGCAAAGTAGCAAAGGCCTGGAATGAATCGCAAGGAATCAAGTCGGTGCCATGTGTAACCCAAAGTCCTGGCATAAATCCAATAGAGCACGATTAGTGCAACCAAAGTAACATTAGTGGCAACCCTTGAAAAGACAAAAAGTGGCAAAATATCAATCAGACTATTGTTGATAACAATGAAATCTAAACTTATTTAAAAATGGAAATTTTTCTGTGTGTGTGTGTGTGTGTGTGTGTGTGTGTGTGTGTGTCCATTACCTGTAGACTCCAAAACGGCTGAACTGATTTTCTTGAAAATTTACACAGTTGTACAATAAGCGTCTGCGAGTGTTCTTAGCTAGGTTTTGTGTCGAGGTACCTTCGATAAATATCGAAAATCGATAATCAAAAAATTGGGTTATAGAAGGAGTGGTCTGATTTTAATCAAATTTGAGACACTCATAGACAAAGACATAAGAAACGATATTCAGAAGTTTCAAGGTTGCAGTTCTTACAATAGTACAGAAAATCGATAATATATATATATATATATATATATATATATATATATATATATATAAAAGGCAAGATGTTTGTGTGTGTGTCTGTTTATCTGTCTGTATGTCCTTTATACAAATCCTCAATTTTTATCCGATTCTCACCAAACTTCACACAAATATTCTTGAGGCTGAGTCTGAGCTCCAGGACCGTGGATTAAATTTAAAGCTTTCATTCCACCCGAGCAACGCCTGACTATACTGCTAGTCCATGATAAATCGAATACATGCATTGAAACTAGCAAATGGAGGACCCACTCCATCAGTCAGTTAAGTGCCATAAGTGCTAAACGCTTGGGCGAGCATGTCTCGAAAGAGACATGACTGACTAGGCAGAAGATTATCCCGCGGTAGGTTGCTATTGCTTTCTGCGGTAGATTGCTTGCGAGTAAAGGCTATAGAACCCACTCTGTCCTATTATTTAACCCATAACTGGAAGGAAGAGACGGATTAATACCTTTCCAAAGGGTATCTGCGCGTAAGTGAATGCAATGAATTCAACTGGAATTTGAACTCGGCTCCCCGATTTCTCCTTCCTAGCCGATATCCACTGTACCACAACACACATCCATACTAGTTCCAAATATTGTTTATTTATCTTAAATTAGGATTACGTAATTATTTTTTGAAATTGAATAGAATGTATTTCTTTTGCTAAAAATTTTTCTTAGGCCACTATATATACTTTACCGGCCATAATTATTAGGCCACCCTCGTCTTTTAAAAAAAATATGGATTTCATATTAATTTTAGTATTTATTGTCAAATGAAAATAGAATGGTTCTTTTGTTATTATTACTTTGCAAAGTTTTACAAGGCAAGGAAGCAAAGATGAACTCGTCCGAATCACCCTAAATTTTTTTTCATTTTTTGATTGATAAAACTGCAATATAGGTAATTACTGAATAATTATAAATTCATTTGCTGCACATGTTATTGTGCAATATTAATAAAAGAACCATTCTATTTTCATTTCCAATTATTCACTTGGCAATAAATATTAAAAAAATAGTATGAAATACATCATTTTTTAAAACACTTGGGTAGCTTAATAATTATGGCCGGTAATATATATATATATATATATATGTATGTGTGTGTGTGTGTGTGTGTGTGTGTGTGTGTGTGTGTGTATTTGAGCACCAATCCTGCTTTTATACAAGTTTCCTTAAGGACGACTGACAATGTACTGCGATTAAAGTGTTTATTTCATGCTTTTATTTATTTTTGTTCATACAAGTGTTTTTTTTTTGTTTCTGGGCAGGCACAGTAAACTGCATCCAGTAGCAAGACCTCTGATCGGAAGGTTGTAAGGAGCATGGAACCATCTCCTAATTGCTGTTGTTTCCAGGTTCTCTCTGACTCGGAGTGGTAGCATCTGTTAGGGTTCCAGCTATGAGCAAATAATTAACCCCCAAACTGGGGTCAAAACATTTTGAAGGTATAAAAATGCACTTTAATAGAAATATATACATAAAAATAGACTTTTATAGAAAGATATACATTTTTAAAAGAAATAATACATTTTTGAAAGCAAAAATTATTAGCAGCAATAAATTTATTCATACAAAACTAGAAGACATCTTCAGTCTTCTAAAATAAAAAAAACATCAAAATTCGACTAAAACTGCTCACTATAAACGAACATTTAAAAAAATAACTTCAAAGCCCTACCTTTTTTGGCATTAAATAACCGACAGAGGTTGATACGTTATGAAACGAAACGCAAAGGAACTATCTATTCTGGGCACAGAGTGTGTAAAAATTGTCCAAATTTTCAGCATATCTAACCTATTTCGGTTATTCCTTTAGCCATTATCAAGGACGATTTTTCTTTCTAAACTGAATGTGTACGATTTTTTTGGCATGTGTTAAGAGTTATAAGAAAGTTTATTTTCCAAACACAGTCAGCAAAATCACAGTATTTATAATTAATGTTAGTGAGTCTAGAATTTACTTTCTTTATATTTAATGCTTCGTTTATATTTAATCTTTACATGTAAATGAGCTATACTGCTATTTTGTATTAGTATGTTCCGAATAGAATGTTGTATGTTTAAATGAGTCATAATTTAGCTCTGATCAGGTAGGTATAACGCGCGTTGTCTAGATAGGCATGTAGCGGCATAACTAATATATTTTTTACGAGTTTGATCAGGGACACAGTTTCTAAAGGGACATTTGAACGGGTATCAGAAAAGAAAAGACTTGTATAAACACAAGAAAAATTAAATGCAAAACAGAAAAAGGCTTAACCGCTGTGGCCCTTAACGAATCTCATATTCGCTCTTGTTCAAACTAATTGAAACACCTGCTTTAGTTATCTTTCTTTCACCACACGTTCAGTTTTAGATCCACATTTTTATATAATTATATTTTTATATAACCGAGTTTTAAAGAAATTTATCCATTTAATATTATAAACATTATTGCATCACGAGATTTGATGTTTGTGTGAGTATTGAATATTGTAATCATTGCGTTCCAATTCTGAACTGAGAGCGTAATAGTTTTTATATTTCTAATTTTAGTAAAACAAAAAAATGATTTCTATTTTTATGTTAAATTCATTTAGTCAACAAAAATGTAAGTATTTTCCCCCCTTAATTTTGAAACAAAAACAAACGCAATGTTGTTTACAATGTCACACAAAACATCAAATCAGGTTTACGCAAAACAAAAGAAAATAAATTTTTTTAATGGAATTGTTAATGGAATTTTTAAACAACAATTTTTTATATAATTATTTTTTTATATAACCGAGTTTTAAAAGAATTTATCCATTTAATATTATAAACATTATTGCATCACGAGATTTGATGTTTGTGTGAGTATTGTAAACATTGCGTTCCAAGTAATTTAGCAGCCATCTTCGATTAAAGAAACAGGCACTCACACTAGGTGTGCTCAGTTTTTGTAGATTTTTTCACATGCCTCCTAAAAAAAGAGCTCGGTTAGGGCGAATGACCACTAAAGCTGCAGCAGTCATGGTAATAAGGTCTTCTTCTACTACTAAAATGTTCTGAGTTGCACGGGCAAGTATACATCTATTTTCAGGGTGTATGATGAAATTTGTTTAGTTAAAAAAAATATAGGGTCAACCATGATTACATCATATTTTTTATCATGCCCTAACACTATTGTCTCGGCTGTCGATTAATAGTCCAATGGCTAATGTCTGCAATGGACGTTACTCCAAGGAAGTTTATGATAATTGCTATCGAGCCTTATAGAAAGATCACGGATATTATTTGTGTCAAAAATGTCAGTCTTGTCATTAAGTCGACGACTGAATCCATCAGTCCAAAACTCAAAGAAAAATGCGGTCGAGGGAGAACAACAATGTCAACCGACGACGTGTACGTAATCAGGGAAAGTGTGAAAGATCCAGGGAAAACATTGCCTTAATTCATTTAATTTACACAAGGTGTACATAGATGATGATGATCTGTTGCAACTTCATAGATGATGGCCATCTAATCACGTTCACTCCTTATCTTATATTTCTCTCAATCCTGAGCCTGATGGTGACTTGCTAGGCCAGCCGCTAATTTTCATGATTTATCCCACAAATGACAGACGAACAATATGCTTGCCATAAAGTTGATGGGTTCACAGCGCTATGTCTGATTTTTGTGCATGATGTGTTTTTTCAGTCAGGAGCTGGTTTTGGATATCTTGTCACACAGCGTACAGGCTGTGACACATTGTGACTGAGGAATGTCAAGGGCGATTGTCACTTTATGTGACTTCACATGATTCACTCAGTCAGCCTTTGAAACAAGTATGCGCTGACGGAAATCACACGTTCAACGCTTGTAAAATCCGTGGTTATCATCCATTCGAAGTCGCCGCTTCAACCGTTTGTGATTTAGACAACATTTTTCAAAGAAATGAAAACCGTCTCTTGGATGTGCGTTGTGGTGCAGTGGATATCAACTCGGAACGACAAATCGGGGAGCCGAGTTCGAATTCCAGTTGAATTCCTTACGTACAATACCCTTGAAAAAGGTATTAATCCGTCACTTCCCTCCAGTTATGGGTTAAATAATAAGACAGATTGGGTTCTATAGCCTTGGATGGCAATCATTCTACCACAGAAGGCAATGGCAACCTACTGTGAGATAATCTTTTGCCCAGTCAATCATGTCTCTTTTGAGACATGATCGCCCAAAGTGTGCATCAAGTATGACACTTAATTGACTGACTAAATGACAGACAACCGTCTCTTATTTGCACTTCCATCCAGTTCTATCTAGGGTTAACTAGAAGAAGATATTACAAGAGCATCTATGACTTGGAAGTTGGCTCTGACTAGGATGACAGTGTCATGAGTTCTGCTTTCCGATTTGATATTCACTATGCGCCTTGGGCATTTCTGCTGGAAACACTCAAGTGTTTTTATATATTTGCTGAATATTCAACTAAAGTTTCTGTCACACGCAATGAGGTTGGAGGGCTTGGAGAACCTGTTACTAACAGGCCAGATAGAGAGAAAAAGAGACAGGGGAAAGCAGCGGATAACATCTGAAGGATCTGATCAAGTGGATGACGTAACGAGGGTTGCATGGTGCAACAGGAGAAAGCGTGCTAAGAGCCACCAGGAACAGGGAGATGTGGAAAGCAATGATCGCCTACGTCCTGAAAGGACATGGCACATACAAAAAGAAGAAGGAGAAGAATATTATTTATTATATAGTTTCGGAGGCCTATAGAGTAGCTGTCAGAACGCAAGCTCTATACACACAAACCTTGGTATGTTTGGTAATGTCACGAGCTGCCCATACTTTCTTTTTCTAGCTTTCTGAAGTCTATAGAGACTTTCTGGATGCGTAGATATTTTTGGGCATCTAACAAGCCATCTTTTGTAATTGTGCCGCCGAGGTATACGAATTCTCCACTCCGCTTAACCTTGTTACATTAACAATGATGCCAGGCTCGATATATAGCAACCCGGGGGTAGGAGTAAACAGTGCCTTTGTTTTTGTGAGGCGTATCCTGAGACCAAATGTTGCGAATGAGGATGGGAAACCCTTCATAATATGCAAACTTGTGTATGAACTAAGAACTCAGCGTCATTTTTGTAGAATAGGTCTCTAATCAAATTTTGGAAATTTTCTGTCTTGACATTGAAACGTCTGGGATCGAAACCCTTCCAGTGGCTGTGAAGCACGAATGGATGCCTTCGTCCCAATCTTGGAAAGAATGCACGAGTAGAGCAGCAAAAATATAGAGAAAAGCTTGGAGGCAAGGTTATCACATTGCCATACACCATTGTCAATAGGGTTTTTCCCTGAAAGTTGTCCATTGAAAGTAACCCGTGTTTCATATTCCTGTGTAGCTGCTAGATCATTTCCACAAACCCTGGTTGGCATTCTACTTTTCTCAGTGCTATCGGAAGAGCATCCTGGTTGACAGTGTCAAATCGTAAAATAACTTACAGAAGTGTATGTTCGGATCAATACTTTTCTCTTGAATATGTCAATCATGTGAACCGTAACTCTTCCACACCAGAAACCACTCTGTGATTTTGGGATAGCAACAGGACGGAACAGGACAGATATCTTCTTCTAGAATATTAAGTAATATTCTTGCGATAACTTTTCCAACAGCCTCCAACAAAGTGATACCCCGATAATTATCAACTATTCAATTTTTAAACTTTCATCTAAACTTATTTATAAATGGAAATTTGTCTGTGTGTGTGTGTGTATGTGTGTGTGTATCCGTTACCTATAGACTCCGAAACGGCTGAACCAATTTTCTTGAAAATTTACACAGTTGTACAATGAACGTCTGCGAGTGTTCTTAGCTAGGTTTTGTGTCAAGGTACCCCGGATAAATATCGAAAATTGATAATCGAAAAAATAGGCTAATAGAAGGAGTGGTCCGATTTTAATCAAATTTGAGACACTCATAGACAAAGACATAAGAAACGATATTCAGAAGTTTCATGGTTGCAGTTCTTACAATAGTGCAGAAAATCGATAATATATATATATAAAAAAGGCAAGATGTTTGTGTGTGTGTGTGTGTCTGTTTACCTGTCTGTATGTCCTTTATATAAATCCACAATTTTTATCCGATTCTCAACAAACTTCACACAAATATTCTTTAGTCTTTCGTGCCAACGTCCGCAGAGTCTGAGCTCCATGACCATAGATTAGTTTTAAAGCTTTCATGACACCCGAGCAACGCCGGGCTATACTACTAGTATTGTATAGGGAGAGGAGGATTCTATTGACCAAGTCTTGTGGTACTCGAGTCTCATTTCAACAAATAATAATGAGATTTGTTATTATTTCCGCCATGTTCTGACTTCCAATTTTCAGTAATTTGACCGGGAATGCGTCCAGACCAGGTCCGTTACCAGAGTTAATTTGTTTGATTGCCTCTCTGATTTTCTCAAGAGTAGGTTTACAATCTCTATGGTGCACAATTTGGGCATCTCAGCGTTGTGGAAATGGTTATCAAGGTAGTCTTATTAAAACCTATTACAGCTGAGTAGTGAGTTCGATCCTCACTGGGTACCCCATACTTTCGGCCTTGTGCTACATCTAAGCGAAGCTTAGAAAATCAAGTATATGGTGCACAATGACGTAGTGATGAAGGCTCTCTATTATATTGTTATCGACAGAAGATAAATAAATAAGCATTACATGCTTTTTCCATCATTGAAGTATTATTATTTTGGTTCTTTGATGGTGTTAGTATTTTCTATTGACTTAATGTGGCAGAACCTCAACGCCGTCTAGCTCCTCAAACTTGTCTTTGGTTTTCCTGGCGGTGTGTGGCTTGGTAGTGTCCAGCTGCATAAAAGCGCGCTTTCTGTTGATCAGAGCCGGGTACTTTTGCTTCAACTTTTCGTAGACCCGCTCAAGTTGCTGACAGTAAAGTTCGGCACTGATATCACGACCATTCGGAACCAATTCAAAATGCACGATTCCTTCAAAGTTCCACCATACGCACAACATGACTTTCTTGCCGAATCGATCTTGTTTTGGAACCGACGGTGTCTCTTGCCCTTTCTGAACCCATCGCTTGTCTCGATTGTGCTGGACCGGATAGACCCATTTCTCGTCGGATGTCACAATGCGCTTCCAAAAACGCTCGTCCAATGGATTGTTGAGCAATTGACGGCAAATTTCAATTCGTCTGTTGGCTTGTGCTTCGGTGAATTCGTGCGGATCTTGGCGCAGCGTTTTGTGAACAAAATCAAGTTGCTTCAAATGTCGGTGAATTGTCGATTTACCAACTTCAAGTTCATCAGGCAATTCTCGAGTGCTTAATGAAGGCGAAATGTCTAACCTGGTTTTGCAAGCCTCCATTATCCAACTTTAACGGTCGTCCCGAACGAGGCTTACCTTCAAGACTCATGTCGCCAGAATCGAAACGCTTTTACCACTTTCAGATCGCCGCATATGCAATTGTTCCTTCACCTACGGCAGCACAAATCTCTTCTGAGGCTTTTCTGGTTAAAAGACCTCGCTTCCAGCAGTAACGAATCAAAACTCGCAGCTCAATTTTATCAATTGCCATCTGGAATATAAAGACGAAGATCACTATAACAATATAAACGCACAATTGCATAAAAATTCAATTTTTCGCAAGTGTTTACGAACTTTTGGGACAACCTAATATTATGCCACCCAAGTGTTTTAAAGAATGATGTATTTCATACTATTTTTTAGCATTTATTGACAAATAAATTGTCAATAATTTAATAATAATTGCAAATGGAAATAGAATGGTTCGCCTGTTAATATTGCCCAACAACCTGTGCATAAATTAAATTTATAAATATTTAATAATTACCTATATTGCAGTTTTATAAATGAAAGAATGAAGAAAATTTAGGGTAATTCGGACGAGTTCATCTTTGCTTTTTTGTCTTGCAAAATTTAGCAAAGTAATAATAACAAAAAAAAACATTCTATTTTCATTTAAAATTATCCACTTGGCAATAAATACTAAAAATAGTATGAAATACATAATTTCTTAAAAAAAAACTGGTATGGCCTACTAATTATGGCCGGTAGTGTATATCTGCTCGTTTTTATTTGATCGCTTCAATTCGTTTTGGGACTTACACTCCAACTATTCAAATTGTCTTATTGAACGCAGCTTGAACTTTTCACGCACTAATTTGTGGTCAGTTCAGCATTCTACGCTACGCATTAAAAGCACCGAACATACGTCACTTAAATCTCGTTTATGCGTGAATCGCGGCTGAAACCACGTAAGTTTGTACTTAATCTTTTGACGGAGAAAACATGTTGCAAATGTTTAAATCAAGTTCTGAACAAAGTTCGAGCTACCTCAATCCGCTCTAGGATACAAAGCCTATATCATCTAACAGTTAACTAAAACACACAAAGTAAAACTGCACCCATGCAAAATTGGATTCAAACGACGAAAAAACGTTTTAGAAAAAAATCAGACGTAATCATATACGTAAGTGAGTGAAACATTTTCTACACCAACAAAGACACCTAAAACATCAACACAAGATCGGGTAGACACTTACATTGGCCTACCCGTTTTAAAACATATATTATATACTGAAAAGTAATTTCAATATCTATAAATCTACGGTTGCGTTATAGGACACAAATTCTATATCATCCAACAGTCAACTAAAACACACAAAGTAATATTGCACACCTGAAAAATCGGATTAAAACGACTAAAATTATTTTGGAAAAACCCAGATTAAGGCAAATTTGACAAGTCAGTGTGAAAAGAAAAATTCTGAATCCTGATTTGATAGGAAATCGAAAATTGATATATGACGTCAGTCAAACCAGTTTTTTTAAACCTAAAGAAGATGCCTTCCGGAGCTGGTCACACGACAAATACACGACTTAAACGACATCTCTTGACCGGTGAAAACAGTCCAGCATGGGAGTTTTATAGGACACAAATTCTATATCATCGAACAGTTAACTAAAACACACAAAGTAGAATTACACACCCGCAAAATCGGGTTCAAACGACTAAAAACATTTTAGAAAAACCCAGACCAAATTTCCAAAATATTTTTAGTCGTTTGAATCCGATTTTGAGGTTGTGCAATTTTGCTTTGTGTGCTTTATTTAACTGTTGGGTGATATAGGATTTGTATCTTATACGGCTTGTATTCATTTTACTAATGCTGAAAAAACCAATAACTCCCCAAGTTTGACAATCATTGCCTACACGGCCATCAAAATCTCCAAAAATTTGTAATTTATCACCAGCAGGTGTGATTGCTATCGTAGATCAAGAAAGCTCGTAGAATGAATTGAGCACTTTCTCGCTGGCCTGTAGAGTTGAAACATAGACAAGTGTTTCAGTGGCATCAGCATCTTCATAATTTTATCATTCACACTAAAAGAAAATTCGATGCGATCAACGAGAAATGTTTTGATGGCAAATCCAACACCACCCTCCCTCCGTTCGGTTTTGGTTGTCTACCCAGAAAATTAATGATACCTCCGTTGATTATCTCCTGCCAATCTTGGTTCTGTCAGGGCTACGACGTCTACGTTCAGTCAGTGAAGTTCCTTTGTAACGAGAGTGGCCATACGCTCTGGACGTTCGGACGAGTTTTTGTCTAAAAGAAATTCTAGCTTTCCAAATGTTAAATTTGACAAATGTTAAATTTGACCCGATTCTCTGCGTACCTTTCCTGATGTCCATTGGTATTATAATTCTTTTTCCTGCTTTTACTTCATCACCGTTAGCCGCAGGATATTCACTAGTGTTGATATGACAGACAGTTTTAGGTGATTATTTTCTAGCACAATAGCGTGTTTGGGAGAGCTGCTCAGTCACAAAATTTTCCACCCAAGACGGTCCGTTTCAAAATGAAGACATCCAGCCATATTAGGGTAAGGCTCTTGCCACAAATGTGCAGATTTGTGACTGTGTGCTTTTTACAGGCTAAGTCTGCACACGTTGGTCTTCACCCATCGCCATGGACGCGTTGTTGAGATGTACAAAAATAATGAGAGATGTCACAAAGGGGCATCACTTGATTATAGTGAGAAACGCTTGTAGAACACGAGTATCACTGTCTAAGCTTCCACGATTAAAATTTAGTGATAACCAAAAGCAAGATAACCAGCAACATATATATATATAGAGAGAGAGGAATTTTAGACTTTTTAAGCATTTACTCAAGCATCTGCCCATCGTTCACTCAGTAATGAATTAGAACACTCTGAGCTACTTGCGTATGTTTATTTGTTATTGTATATAACACGCTAAAGTCCGCTTTTCTCTAACGAGCGCCCATAACTCAGAGGTAGAATCACCGACTGATGTCAATTTGGTCGGGATTCAATCCTGGCTAGAAACAATCTGGGGTCTTACCGAACTGATGAACTGTGATACAGCAAAACAGATCTGTCTGCGAATGACTATATATATATATATATATATATATATATATATATATTGATGACTATATATATATATATATATATATATATATATTATGACTATTATTGTCATCCGCAGACACATCTGATAGGCAGCTCATCAGTACGGGTAGACTCCGATTACTACACAACCCAGGCGCGAAACCCGACCGATTTGGCGTCAGTCGGCGACTCTACCCCTGGGCCACGGGGCGTTCGGTGGAAGAAGGCAGTCTTTTTAGCGCATATCATATTACGCGCCCAGTAGCTAGAGTGCTCAAATTTCATTTTTACTGAAATGAGCGATGCGTATACGCTAGAGTGGCTACTGTTTTTCAAAGTTTACCTTTCTTCTAGAGTGCTCGATCAGGATATGAGAGCGTAATTAATATATATATATATATATATATATTATATGAGAGCGTAATTAATATATATATATATATATATATATATATATTGTCATCCGCAGACAGATCTGTTTCGCCGTATCACAGCTCATCAGTACGGTTAGACTCCGATTGCTTTTTTACCTAGGATTGAAACCCGACCGAAATGGCGTCAGTCGGCGACTCTATCCCTGGGCTATGGGCGTTCGGTGGAAGTAGGCAGACTTTTTAGCGCATCTCATTAAACGTGCCCAATAGCTAGAGCGCTCTAATTCATTTCACTGAATGTATATATATATATATATAATTATTATTATTATAGTTAAACGTACCAAGAAAACAGTATCACTAATGACTAAAATCATAAAGTCCTACCGTTAACAAAACGTTAAATTAAGTCGTCAAACCCAAAAGGTAACACTAAATAGGTAAAGGGGAATAAAAAAAAAAGAAACAAACAAAGCAAAAGCTGTGTTCGAAAGAAAAAAAACCCAAGACGAAAACCTTAAGAATAAAGAGCTCGATACGAAAGTACGAAAGTAGAGCAAAGACACGAACTAAATCTAATATATATATATATATATATATATTACTATATTACTATTACTATTACTAAACTATATATATATATATATATATAGTTTATTTGAGTACCAATCAATCTTATACACGTTTCGTTAAAGTCGAATGACAATGTACTGCCATTAAGCTTTTTATTTAGTTTTTCTTGTGTTCATACGGATTTTTCTTTTTGGGATACAAAGTATGTAAAAACTTCTCAAAATTTGTGCGTATCCGAACGCTTTTGTTTTTTTTGTTTGCCTATGTGAGAAATATATTCACATAGCTTAGCGCTTAAGCAGTGAAAGAAAATTATCAAACATAACAAGACATACCTGGTATAGGAAAAACAATTTATTTGTCTTGCAAAAATATGCTGAATTTTGCTGCTACAGTGTAGCTTGGTATAGTCTCTTTTCTCTGCTTAGCTTGGTATAGTATCCTCCGTCTAGGAGTGGGATGAAAAAGACACAAGGAACTGCGATCCGCGACGTACAGGAACTTTCTTCTGGGTCAGCTTCTTTCACAGTTTCTTATCATGGTATAAGATGATAGTGCTTAGAGAATTTTTCTCTAGGAAGGCAAGGCTTTGCCCATAGGGTATCCTTTTTAAGGTAAGAAGGGTAACAAGAGATTTTCTCTGTTACAAAGTTGTGGCATTAGCCTAAAAGATTACAAAGAATTGGTAAGATGGTCTCGATATAGCGAGACAAGTGGGCGCCAATTTAGGCCCTGCTGCAACAAAAATCCGGAGCGGCACAAATACGTCCGATACTGTTCGTGCTAGCTGAAAAAAGGAGAGAACAAAACCATCAGAAAAAAAAAGAAAAAACCTCTGGTAAAGCCCGCCTAAAGTTCAAAACGAGGTTCGGGTTAAATCAGCCAATCAGGAGACCCGTTACATCTGTAAATTTCCGACACCTATTATCAAAAGTACCTCTCTCAGTCACTTTAACTGTTTAGGTTCATGCGGCTTTCGAAGTCTAATGAAAACACTAGTATGATGGTCTCACTCGTCAGGGATAGTTTGCCGTTAGGTCCCGATTGTTTTTGTTTATAGAGAGCATGGTGTGGGTTTTGTGAAGTCGGCATGAAGCTTCTCAGCTAAAGAGACAAGCTCTTTGTTATTATCAAAGCTCTATCCCACTCCAATATCGAGCACTTTACGATAAAAAAAAACCCCGCATGCCAAAATACATTTTATCGGTAAAACAACAACCTTGGCGTTATAAGAAACACAAAGTTTCGACCAAGTACCCTCTGGTCATCATTAGGTGTCCATAGATTGGCTGATGTGGATCATCTCGTTGATCATTGCGAAATATCCTGTAAAATCAATTATTGTACTTTAATGTCGGAATTTGGTGCTCCCACTACCAAGTCCAAGGAACGAACTCATGGCCACTAGATATAACTAAATATATCCACCACGCCACCATCCACTACATCAGTCAAACTATGGACACCTGATGATAACCAGGGGGTATTTGGTCGAAACGTTATGCCTATTATAACACCTATATTAACCAAGATGAGAACAAAAGTTCGAAATTATTCCAAGATTATTGAAGATTACTCAGTCAGTCAGTTTAAGTGCCATACGTGATACACGCTTCAGCGATCATGTCTCGAAAGAGACATGACTGACTGGGCAGAAGATTATCCCGCGGTAGGTTGCCATTGCTTTCTGCGGTAGACTGGTTGCCGACCAAGGCTATAGAACCCAATCTGTTCTGTTATTTAACCCATAACTGGAGACGGATTAATACCTTTCCCAAGGGTATATGAGCGTAAGTGAATGCAATGGATTAAGCTAGAATTCGAACTCGGCTCCCCGATTTCTCGTTCCGAGTCGATATCCACTGCACCACAACGCACATATGCAAATTAGCAAACTTGGCGCTAAGCATTATCACAGTTAAACACTATATTTACATATGTATGTGTGTGTGTGTGTGTGCGTGTGCGTGGGAGGGAGAGAGAGAGAAAGAGAGAGAGAGAGAGAGAGAGAGAGAGTGTTTGTGTGTGTGTGTGTGTAAATAAATACCTACATATTGGTCCATATGCCTTTGTCTTTTCATTATTTTCCTGGTCTCTGCTGTCGGTCTGTTTATAGTTCACACAGCAAACAGAAAATGCGTTTTCAACACAGATTCTCTTTCTCTCACAAACAGACATATTTATTTATAGTAGTGGGTGCTGAAAAGTTTTTCTTCCACCCTGTCCTCTTATATATAAATTTCCGCAAAAAAATGTATCTTCTAAGCTATTTATTTAGCTAGCTACTGAACAGTCTGTTTATTCAACAATTTCTTGCATAATTCTGCTTAGCCGAATATCTCTGTTGTCCCATCTGTTAAAGAAATGTCATTTACTCTTGATCGCATTCCTTGCCCCATGAAGCAATGTTTAACAAATTTTCCTGTTATTGCGAAAAGTATAATTAATTCCCTTGATTTTCCCAAAAGTTAACTGGAAAGCTGAAAGGAAAAAGAGAAAAATCTAAACTTATTTATAAATGGAACTTTGTCTGTGTGTGTTTGTGTATGTGTGTGTCCGTTACCTATAGACTCCGAAACGGCTAAACCGATTTTCTTGAAAATTTACACAGTTGTACTATAAGTGTCTGCGAGTGTTTTTAGCTAGGTTTTGTGTCTAGGTACCCCCAATAAATATCGATAATCGAATAAATCGGGTTATAGAAGGAGTGGTCCGGTTTTAATCAAATTGGATACATTCATAGACAAAGACATAAGAAACGATATTCAGAAGTTTCAAGGTTGCAGTTCTTACAATAGTGCAGAAAATCGATAATATATATATAAAAAAGGCAAGATGTTTGTGTGTGTGTCTGTTTATCTGCCTGTGTGTCTGTATTTTTTTCAGCCCTTTTATTTTAGTTTTTGCTTCGGGTTTGGCACTAAGTAGTATAATTGTAGTTCTTAGTCTCAGCCATGATACCATTTAATCAGCGGACTTATTTAGACTTCAAAATTCAGTTTACGACGAAAAATCTTATTTGATATCGATACCAGGAAATTAAAATTTGACGTACATCCATTCATTTTTCTTTCAGTCTACGGTTTCGCTTTAACTGGAAACAAGTATTGCTTTTTAGACTTTCGTGCCAACATCCAAAGAGTCTGAGCTCCAGGACCATGGATTAATTTTAAAGCTTTCATTACTTCCGAGCAACGCCGGGCTATACTGTTAGTTGATATATAATCCGAAGGCGGTGGGAGACGTGCAAAGAAGATGGCGGAAAAGAGAAAGGATGAGAATTGGGTAGAAAATGGGAGCAAAGTAAAGTGTTATTGTCTATCACTGAATGGGTTGGCTGGTTGGTTAATTTTATTTAGTGGCACATCAATACCACTATGGGTTATATAATTCCGAAATCTACTTATTTTAAAGACAATTTTTGTGGCTTCAACTGAATATATTTTGAACGTAATTGTCTACCTTCAACTATAGATAAGATTTATTGCTGGTTTGTTTAGCATCACATGAATAATCTTATGGGTTATTTAACGCCGAAATCTAAATATTTCGGAACAATTTTATGGAATCAACTTAATATATTTTGAATATTGTCTGCCTTTAACTACAGACAAAACTTATTGTTTGTTACTATAGAATTTATCTTTTGTAATTATACTGTAAATATGTTGGTTGGTTGTTTTGTTTTTATGGCATATCAACCTCGGCGGGTCATTTATTGCCAACTAAATTTTATTTATTTATTGCTGGTAATACCCTTTTCTTTCAACAATTTATTGTTGTTTTTATATAAGTTTTGTGTCTAGTAACACTTTTTTCTTTTCGAGAATCAAGATTCTTTGGGATTTGTTTTTAAGGACAGGGTCCCCAAGACCTATGCTGTTATTTAACCCATAACTGAAGGGAAGGGACGGATTAATACCTTTCCCAAGGGTACCAGTGTTTAAGTAAATGCAGGGGATTCAACTGGAATTCGAACTCTGCTCACCGATTTCTCTTTCTGAGCCGATATCCACTGCACCACAACGCACATCCGTCACTTTACGCTTGCAGCACCTGGTATTCCCAAGCGGTCATCCATCTAAGTACTGACCAGGCTCAACGTTGCTTAACTTCGGTGATCGAGCGAGAACCTGTGTATTCAACGTGATATGGCCCTAAGCCTGTAAATATCTAGTGTGGGTAATGTTTTCTTTTTATTTAGATATTTATTACTAGTATGTCTATTGTTTGTTTATATTTCCGAGATGAGGTAGTATTTACAGTATTTACATTATTCGGACTATTATTCTCATCTTTGTTGCCATTTGTACGACTTTTCGGCCGTTGTACGCCCCGGCCTTCTTCAGGTGCTAGGAATTTCGAACCGAACTCTTTATTACAATCACTGGGAAATCCCATCCTCATTTCTTGCGTAAAGCCTCGGTTGGAAGCCATGAGTTAAAAACATCTAACCCTGCAAATTACTTGTTTACCACTGCTGTAGCCTGGTTTTGAACTCACAAGCATAAGAGTCAAGTTTGGAACTAACCAAAGTCTATATGTATTTTAAGGATCCATGGCCAAGTGGACATACGCGTGACATACTTGATGGATTTTTTTCTTAATCATATCACTCCGAGTAAGGCTGTAGCGCCACTGAGACGCAGGAGGTTACGTAAGACTGAAAAAGAGAAAGCCGGAAACCACATCCTAAACAGGGAACAAGGGGTGAGCCTCTTCACCTGTTCAATGACCAGATGGGTGTCGAAGCAGGGTTTAGGAGGGGTTACAATAGGTGTTAAGATCTACAAGGGACAGAGAGCTGTTAAGGGCTATGATAGCCTACGTTCTGAAGGGACACGGCACATAAAAAACGAAGAATCGATTTTATTATATTACATTTGTTTTCTTAGGGTAGCAACTAATTCATTTAATATGTTATTTTTTTTAAACGATCCCTTAATATAATATAATTTATGAAATATAAGTGTCCCAACAGAGGTTTGAGTTTGAGTTTGAGTTTTGTTTAACGGCATATCAACACCTCTGTGGGTTATTTAATGCCAAAAAGGTGGGGTTTTAACGTATCTTTTTTAATGTTCGGTTATAGTGTGAAGTTTAGTTAGATTTAATGAAAATTTTGTTTTTATTCTTTTTTTATTTTAGAAAACTGAAAATATCTGCTAGTTTTGTATTCAAAAATGTTTTGTGGAGAAAAAAATTTTCTCCTCAAAAATATGTTATGGTAATAAATTTTTCTCCAAAAATGTATATTCTTCTATAAAAAAAAAAGTCTATTTTTTGTACATATCCCTATAAAAGTGTATTTTAATACTTTCATGGTGTTTTGCCCCCAGTTTGCCCATAGCTGGAACCCTAACAGGTGCAACCACTCCGGGTCAGGGTGGACCTGGGAACAACAGCAATAAAGAGGTGGTTTGATGCTTCTCACAACCTCCTAATCAGAAGTCTTGCTGCAGGATGCAATTTACCGTCATGCCCAGGACTTCCAACAGAGGACGGAAAGTGCAACACCGAGATCCGAAGATGGTCGAAGATGGCCAAAGATGTGTTTGAAGAGCTAAAAAATACAGAAATCTTTCGTTGAAAGCAAAGGAAAGGGTATTGAACTCTTACGTTGTATCTGCTTACATGTGTGGCAACGTATGCTGGACAATCTCGCCAAAGGTGAAGAAGATACTTGGGGGAAACACAAACGTGGTTATACAGAGAGATGCATAATATGGACCGAATATGTGAGCAATGACGAACTTCTAGAAAATGAAAACAAAAAGTTAACTTATACATAATATCAAAAAGAGGCAGTTAATATTTCTAGGGTACGCAATGAAGAAGAAAATGTCCTTGAAAAATATGATATTCACATGGAAGATTGAGAGAAAGAGGAAAGAGCAGCACGAAACATAGTTGAAGATCTTGAGCAAATAGATGATAAAAGAGGGTTTGGTAGAAATAACAAAGAGACAAAACTTATTAAGAGCGACAACGGACAGGAAGTCGTGGAGGGCCATGATTGCATGGTAAGAGATGGAGCGTAAATTTAAATGCTTCCAAAACGAACCTGCTATCTATTAAACATCATAGACGATAACTTCTACCCCTATTAACATGGAACAGGCTAGCCTCCCGGAGAGTAAAACACTACGCCTCCTTGGCCTCACACTCTCAGCGGACCTCAAGTGGAATGAATATATCCAATCCATTACTAAGTCCGCCTTTAAGAAGGTCGGTTTCCTGTGCAGTTTTTCCCGTCTGAATCTATCCTGCACATATATAAAACTACCATCCACCCGTGTATTGAATACTGCTGCCACATCTTGTCGGGTGCCCCTGCTATTCACCTCGGGGTTCTTGACAAAATACAACGGAGAATCTTTAATGTGATCGATACGGATTTGGCAGCTCGGATGCAGTCGCTTTCAACCCGGCGTGACGTGGCTTCCCTGTGCCTCTTCTATAAATAATTTCACCCGTTCTGCTCCAATGAACTTAGATCACTGGTGCCCCCTAGGTATGAATTTACACGATTTACTAGATTAACAACTAGGTTCCGCCTTTTTAAAGTGAAACCGATAAAATGTAAGCGCAGTTTCTACTCTAAAAGCTTCTTTTCACGTACTTCCCGCCTGTGGAATTCCCTTCCATATAGTTGCTTCTCCGTCAGCTACAATGTCCAGGAATTTAAATGTAAAGTCAATAGACATCTATCTTACTAACTCGCAACCATTCTTTCAAATATTTTTTCCATCTACTCCACCCCCATTCTCTGTATTCTTATCCGTCGATTGCACTCCTCCTGACATTTTCTATAACTAACCCTCTATCTCATCACTTTTCCCTACATAACGCCCTGCGCAATAGTGGCAAATGCCTTGCTTGTGGTGAAATGTTTAAAAAAAAAGGAAGTTTAAGGAAAGATAGTTTAGAAATTCTGGTACTCACAAGACAGATTGAGAAAAAGAGGGACAGAGGAAAAAAGCGCCTAAAATATTTGGACAAAATAATGGTGGTAGAGGCTTTGAGGAAAAAAACAAAACAATGATTATTAAGACCTACAAGTGACCGAGAGATTTAAAGAGCTATGGTCACCTACATTCTGAAAAGACTCGACATGTAAAAAAAAAAAAAAAGAAAAGTTGAGTCGGTTAGAAGGGGAGTTTTAGGGGTTCAAGATCAGAAAGCAATTTCATAAAGAAAAATCGCCACTTTGTAGAATATACGGGAAATATCGACGACACGCTAACTGAAAATGGGAGTGAGTGTCAAATAACTAAAATCAAGGGAAATAGAGTTTTCAACGAGAAAAGAGATGACAGAACCTTAAGCTCAAGCAAAAAAAATCCCATAGACCCTCCAAACCCCCACTGTCTATTTTTAGTTGATATCAGCTCGGAACCAGAAATCGGAGAGCAGGGTTCAAATTCTAGTTTAATTTGTTGCATTCACTTTTGCGCAAATCATCTTGGGAAAGTTATTAATTCATCCTCTCCCCAACTATGGATTAAATAGCAGGACAGATTGGGTCATATAGCCTTGGTTGGCAACCAGTATACTGCAGAATGTAATGGCAACCTACTGCAGGGAAATCTTCTGTAAAGTCAATCATGTTACTTTCGAGACATGATCATCCAAGCGAATATCACATATGGCATTCAACTGACTATTTTTCTCAGACGAGTCTCTGCCCTACAGCGGATTCTCATTTGGGTTACTCCCTGCTCGAGGGCAGAAAATGTCAAAAGCCGTAGATCCTCTACCTTCTACTTAGCCTATAGCGAGTGAAGAGATGTGATAATTTCATATTTTTCGAAAGAACCCTATTGTGAAATCGAATACAACAGACAAGTCCAAGAATCGAGCCACTTCCACGTCCCACCCAATATTCGTTACGCTACTCTCAAAGACATATGATCTTATGAGACATTAGATCTTATGAGATTTAAAAGGAGAATATATCAAAAGTCCCTTAAATATATAACAGATGATAAAAATGGGATTACATACCTTAATGATCACAGCAAGAAATCTCTACAATTGACCCCAGAAATAAAGCTCCATGGAAGAAAGTAACATTGTGATTGTCGGGGTATAATTCATTTAAAGTTCTTAAAAAGCAGTGAAACTATAAATGCACATTTATAATTTCAGCAGCTGGAACCTGTCCTTAGAGATTTTGTATAAAGGTCATCAACAAGAAAAATGCAGTTTTTCACGATAACGCAGAAATGTACTAATACCAAGGCAAGGTAGTAGATAAAGAAAAAAGAAAGAATCAACAATTGTGAGAAGACAATGTATTATTGTCAGTGAGAGAAGTCTCCACCCTCGAGATGCAAGCTACGAATTGGCGATATCAGAATAAAAGAAGGATAAATTGAATTCTCTTAGTGTTGTTACGGATGATATTAAATGTGAGAGAACAATCTGAAAGTCCATGGGAATAGCGGAAAGAGCCTTCCAAAAGCTAAGCAAAGTACAAGGATTTATTGTTGAGCAAAATAATATTTATTTGTTAAAATCTGGATGTGATATTCAATATATTGATTTAATGAACAATTTCGCAAGTTTTCAGAGTAAACACAGCCTGTAACACGACATACCTGTCAAAATCAGATCCTTTTTGTCGTGTGCAGATAGCCTTCCTCTTTGAAGTTTTTGTACTATGTTCAAAATTTACAGTGCGACTGGAGCATTTTTACCGAATTCACCCACAGAGCAAGCTTAACAATCTTATACGACTGTGTTCGAGCATACTCTAATACACACAACGTGTTTTCTATTCTAGTGAATTGCATTTAAGAGAAACAAATATTGAACAAAAAACTCTAGAGATGCTGTTAAAATTTGCGATCATTTAAACTAGTATTGGACAAGTTAGATTACAAAATGATATCAAGTCTTCTGAAATATTCTTTAATAAGAAACAGGAAACGTTCGCGAGAAGAAAAAAATTATCAAGCATTCAGAAAGATTGATAATACATGGCGATTCAGTACTTTTTCTTTGTTTCTTAGAACGAGAATTGGACAAGGTAGATTACAAAATGATATCAAGTCTTGTGAAATATTCTTTAATAAGAAACAGGAAACGTTCGCGAGAAGAAAAAAATTATCAAGCATTCAGAAAGATTGATAATACATGGCGATTCAGTACTTTTTCTTTGTTTCTTAGAACGAGAATTGGACAAGGTAGATTACAAAATGATATCAAGTCTTCTGAAATATTCTTTAATAAGAAACAGGAAACGTTCGCGAGAAGAAAAAAATTATCAAGCATTCAGAAAGATTGATAATACATGGCGATTCAGTACTTTTTCTTTGTTTCTTAGAACGAGAATTGGACAAGGTAGATTACAAAATGATATCAAGTCTTGTGAAATATTCTTTAATAAGAAACAGGAAACGTTCGTGAGAAGAAAAAAATTATCAAGCATTCAGAAAGATTGATAATACATGGCGATTCAGTACTTTTTCTTTGTTTTTTAGAACGAGAATTGGACAAGTTAGATTACAAAATGATATCAAGTCTTCTGAAACATTCTTTAATAAGAAACAGGAAACGTTCGCGAGAAGAAAAGAAATTATCAAACATTCAGAAGGATTGATAATACATGGCGATTCAGTACTTTTTCTTTGTTTCTTAGAACGAGAATTGGACAAGTTAGATTACAAAATGATATCAAGTCTTCTGAAACATTCTTTATTAAAACATTTTGTAATCTAACTTGTCCAATTCTCGTTCTAAGAAAGAAAAAGTACTGAATCGCCATGTATTATCAATCAATCCTTCTGTATGCTTGATAATTTCTTTTCTTCTTGCGATTGTTTCTCAAAGAATATTTCAGAAGACTTGATATCATTATGTAATCTAACTTGTCCACTTCACCTTGAAATATTAAGAAACAAAGAAAAATTACTGAATCGCTATGTAATATCAATCATTCTGAGTGCATGATAATTTTCTTAGATGAAGAAAAAACTCTAGTCAATGCCATAAGATGTGAAGAATTTAATTTCTGCTGGTTAAGGATTCATCTTTACCTTGCATATAGGAAGATTTTTGCAGGTCAACATTTTTCGTTTTTCTTAATATTTTTCTTTAATTTTTAGAGAGCCGCTTTTATTTCAATTCGCCTTCGGATTACGCTTTCACATTTTCCATATGTAGACTTCTTCATTTTGACATTACCTTTTCGGAGGTCACATCTTGGATTTGTTCTCTTGCTGACAACCATATATTTTGTGTTTTCGTACATCTTCAGAACTTCGCTTCACTTTACTACTTTATCGAGGAAGTCTTATAGTTTTCGTCTTGTGTCAGCCATCAATACGCTGTCATCTGTGTTTCTTATGTTGCTAAGATATTACCCAACGGTTATAAACTCTGACAGAATCGCCAGCACACTTTAGATAATGATGTCAAAATAACAGCAAGTAAAGAAAATAGAAAAAAATATCCATTTTCTATCAAACTGATTTTGTATTTGTAGCAGTCTTTATTCACACCTTATATAGCTGTCTTTATCACCATTCGGTCTTCTCTACCCTTTACAGCCATTCACGTTTGTTTTGAATACGTTATTTTGCTTCGCACGTGACTAAAATTTACACTTTTCTGAATGGTCACCATTGAATATGACTAAAATATAGCCTGTCGAAACTTTCTCCCTGTCTTTCAAATGAAACTTTCCACTTATGTTCTTTGCAAAGAAATTACAAACATTTCTGAAATGAGTAATTGTCAATATTCTCGTATGATTATTTTCAACGATTGTTGATATAGATCTTAAAATAGACACCATTTCGACCAACTACATTTGGTCATCATCAGTTATCTGTTGATTGTCTGATAAAGGATATCATTGAGTCGTTGTGAAATTTTGCCTCCGTCTTTGTGGTGCAGAAGATATTGGTTTGGAATGAGAAATCAGAGAGCCGAGTTCGAATTCCTGTTGAATTCGTTGCATTCACTTGTGCACAAACACCCTTGAGAAAAGGCAGTCCGTCTCTTCCCTCCAGTTGTTTGTTAAAAATCAAGATAGATTCGGTTCTATAAACTTGGTTGGCAACCAGTATACCGCAGAAAGTAATGGCACCCTACTGAGGGAAAATCTTCCGCTCAGTCAATCATGTCTCGAAAGAGACATGATCTCCCAAGTGTAGACCACGTATGGCACTGAACTTTCTGACTGATATCAACTATTGATATTTACTCATCTTATAAATTAAATACTAAATTATGAAAACCGGTACATTCAATATAAAAGGCTCCAAAGCTTGCATCTAAGGTCCTTTGCAACGGTGGCACAGTGGATATAGGAGTTGGGGGATTACGATTCCAATCCTTGGATCAAGTAGTGATTCGGCAATTTATCAAGAATAAATACGAAGAAGATACCACAAAAATCTACTGATAATTCATATCAACCAATCAATGAAAAACTGGTGATAACCAGAGTTTAATTGGTCCAAACCTGCTCAAAATAATATTTCTCTAAAACAAGATGAGAACTTATTGTGTATTACGATCCCATTCCGTAAAATTAGATGTTCAATTTTGTTCATATTTGGACAGAAGGAATGGAGAGAAACGCCTTCAGAATTGACCAGTCTCAAAGATTTGTTATCTTTCATTATGACAACTCCAGATACAGCTGTAGTTACTACCGTTTGACTGGGATATTTTCCACACTTGCTATGCTCATCTTCGGATTAACACATGTTTATAACCATATAAAATTACGTTACTGGAGAGAATCCAATTCTCAAGAAGCTTGTAAAAGAATTGAGATCACCTATGAAACGACCTTTATGATAGTGAAAGGTATTAAAACAAAATGACATATGATCTAGAAAGAAAGTCTATGCACAAATATTAAAATATTAGCTTTGAAATAAACTTAAAAGCGCTCCGTATCTTTGTTATGAGTAAAAATATTGCTTTGTTCATTATATGTCTGTCTATATATTCGTGTACGTCTGTCTGTCTATCTATCTACATATATATATATATATATATATATATATATATATATATATATATATAACTTTAATCCGAAAGGAAAAGCAGGTAAGTAAATCCTCGAAACCCGATCCTAATGAATATTAATTAAATTAATATTAAAATTGATCAAGGTGGAGGGCTCAATGCAATTTATATGCAAATTACAAAGCCAATTATAAAATAAAACAAAATTCCGATGTTCAAATTCGTTGAATAGCAATTTCTAGGAGAAAAAACTCTTATATATATATATATATATATATATTTAACTATGTCGCTTGATGTATCTAAGTATGTATGTATATCTATCTATCTATCTATCTATCTATCTATCTTATTAGGTTTACTGTCTATCTCAATTATTTATTGATTTATCAATATCTATCTATCTATCTATCTATCTATCTATCTATCTATCTATCTATCTTATTCTGTCCATATCTATCTATCTATCTATCTATCTATCTATCTATCTATCTATCTATCTATTTGTCTGTGTTCATATCTATCTATTTGTCTATTGCAGCTTGTTCATATCATATCTATCTATCTATCTATCTATCTATCTATCTTCCAGCTAGCTAGCTAGCTAGCTAGCTACGTAACATGCTGACGTGTAACAGGAGCAGTCCTGTTACACGTGTGCGTGTGTGTATCTATCTATTGATCTATTTATTTGTCTGTATTTCTTTCTATCTGTTCCTGTCTGTCAGTTTATATATATATATATATATATATATATATATATATATATTGCTATCATAAAATATGTATATATGCTTAAAATATATTGCTATCTTAATATATATATATATATATTGCTATCTTTCCCCCTCGTAACATCCCACTTATATCTTCTTATGCCTAACAGCCCTTACCAGCAAAGCATTAATATATCACTTTGAAACGAATAAACGAAACGGAAGCTGTTACTGAGGTCTTCAGATGTCAAGGAGAGATTTAGCATCTAGCGTTCTCTAGAACCGTAAATCATAAAAGTCCTACCGCTTCGTTTAAAAGAGAAATTCAGGTTCCATAACTAACGCTCATCACACGATCACCCTGCTGGTCACACTTGCAAACTTCCTTAAGTAAAATCCCCATGTGTTCTGGATTAAAAACAATTTGGTCTGGAAGAATTAATAAAAATTTTCTTCGGGAAAATCCTCATTTAAAAGGCGACACACACATAATATCGTGCGCAGTTACCTAAATATACATGGTGCGATGAGTAAATTGACACTATTTTATATATTTAATATTGCTTTGATTTTTATTTTGTCGACTCACCATCTGTGAGATTCTACTTCATCAGCTTCTTTTCTCGCACTTCCCGCCTGTGGAACTCTCTTCCATATTCTTGCTTTCCTGACGGCTACAACCTCCAGGAATTTAAATGCAATGTCAATACCCATCTCTTAACCATTTGACTCTAGTTCTTACTACATTACTTTGTATATCTTTTCCTTTCTCTCTACCGTTGCTACTGTAATCACACCTGTATTCCCATCCTTCTCTTGCTCCTTTCTCGGACCCCCCCCATGTAACTGGTTAGTCTTTATCTTTACGCTCCTCCTGTCTAAGCTTTTACTCTTATGTAGTCCCCTGCACATCAGTGGCGTTACCGCCTTGCATGGGGTGAAACGATTAAATAAAAAAAGGAAAACAAAACAAAACGCAATTCACATCACCAAAAATTTGGAAACAGCATGCTGCACTGATTGGAAATTTAGAATGCGTTTGTATACAGCTGGCAGTTTAGATATTTCTGAATGAGCTTCGCACGATGCATGACGTCTATATCTAGCAACTTGCGGCGCTGGCTGAAACTGCCCTCTAGCGCTGCCAGTTCTATGTTGAATTTTCTTTCCGTTTCTTTCCGTTTTCTATAGCTGATCCATACGTCGATGTATCTGAACTGTTTCGTATTTACTAATTTCACATACAATATTTTTATGGATTCAAGTTATGCGTCATCAATGCCTTCATTTCATTTCCAGATCATAGTATATTTATTTTTTCAGATCATATTATCTTTTTTTCAGATCATAGTATCTTTTTTCCAGATCATAGTATCTTTTTTCCAGATCATAGTATTTTTTCTATACTGAGTTCTATTAATTATACCACACACACACACACACACACACACACACACACACACACACACACACACACACACACACACTTATATATATGTGTTGAATATATGTATTGAAATCCGACAAATTAAATAGAATAAGTAAAGAACAGGCAGAAAAAAGTGTCTTTAATCTAACAGGTTTCATTTTCTCTAGAAGAATTATTTAAATGTTTGATTTCATTAGTCAGATACGTGTTACGTGTAATAAAGTCATTTTGAAATCTAGAAAAATCTTAACATGTGCGTGTGTCACGTGTAATAAAAGCAATAGATACTTATTTTAAATGGAAGTGTATGCAGGCGAATATACTGCATGAGTCAAGTGTGTATAAACTAAAGACAAATTAAGTATGTTTATATGTCGATAACGTTAGTATGTGTATGAATGACAACACGGAATATATTTCCGTTCAAAAGTGTAGCAAAATAATGTATACAAACATAAAGCGTTGGACGATTATCTTATTCACAATAAAATATGTGCATGAGAGAATCATGGTTAAATGTATAAATGTGTGTGTTTAGCAGTCAATAACGTTAGTATGTGCGTGAATGATAAAACAAAAATATATTTCCGATCAAAGTTGGTGCGAAATTATATATACATGTATCAAGCAAACTTTTTATAAATACATTAATATATATTTTGAAAGTAAGTCGTTAACGGTTAGAATATTTCAATGATTGTGTAATACAGTTTTTAGCCAGGAGAAATGAATTACATCCAATTTCAAAATTTAATTACGTAACTTCAACTCAACATAAATAAACAGTATTTGGAACTAGTATAGAGTAGGTCCTCCATTTGTAGGACCTCCATTTGCAAGTTTCAGTGCTTGTATTCGATTTTTATTTGAACAACTTATCAACAATCGTCTGATCCATATTTTACCGGGACATTGAAATACGAGTTCTTGTAAGATCACCTAATTTAAGCAAATTCGAACTTAGTCATTACCTAAATGGATGACTGCGAATACTAGGTTGCTGCAATATTGGATGTCATAGTCATGTGATGGTTAACGGCAGGAAATTAGGAATCGGTGAGCCGAGTTTCAGTTTATCGAGTTCTTACTATACACTTAAATGTCTTTGAGAAAAGTATAAAACTACCTCCCAGCTATGGAATAATCAGTATTATCTCCAAAAATTATTAAGTTTGAGTTTTGTTTAATGGCATATCAACCTCTGTGGATTATTTAATGCCCAAAAGGTGGGGTTTTACGTTATATTTTTAATGTTTGGTTATAGTGAGAAGGTTGATTTAGTCAGATTTTGTTGAAATTTTTTTGCTTTTATTTTTTTTATTTTAGAAAACTGAAAATGTCTTCTAGTTTTTTCAAGGATTGCTACTGTCGTGGTTTTGGTTGCACGCTCTCGAAATTTCGGTCAAGGTGCTCCCAAACGTTCTCTATTGGATTCTTGTCAGGACTTTGGGCTACCCATGGCAGTGGCTTGATTCCTTGCGATTCCTTCCACATCTTTGTTACTTTGCATGTAGGACATGACGCTCCATTTCTTTGAAAACAGTGGACTTCCTTGTCAATCTGATTGGTTTCAAATATTAGGAGTATTCCTTTCTCTAATATTTGACAGTAGTTTGGGCTATTCAAACGCTCGTCAACAAAAACCAGCTCAGATTTTCCTCTAAACCCACAAAATTACTTGATTCCCACCATGTTTCATGGTCGCCTGCAGTCTTATTCTGATTTCTCTAAACATAAATCTGTCTCGAATTCGATTATTAGCAAAATTTACTTTCATCTGACGAAATTACAGACTGCCAAAATTCATAATCTTTGCTGTGGAATTCACTTGCCCAGTTCATACGCCTAGTCTTGCTAACATCTGAAATTAAGAGCTTCTTTCTTGCAACTCTTCTTTTATAGCATAATTCTTTCAGCATCTTTCTTAACCCATGTGGCAATATTTCCATGCTGTTGGCGACGTCATTAACGCTCTGACGAAAGTTTATAATGGCTTCCCTCTTTAAAGCCATTTTTATTCGCGCAAGCAGGATGCTTCTTCTTCCTTAACGTTAATCAACGAAACCTTCACCATTGACTTTCTTGACAATATCATTAACCGTTTGATGAGTAACCTGGAAAAAACTATCAGTTTTTTATTTGGTTTGTAACACATATGCCTTCCTATTATTTTCCCTCGTTGAAATTTATCAATTTCTTTATTTTCGCGGACTCTCATTTCAAAATGAAAGCCAGCTATCGTTCAGGTACGAGCGTAGCTTGATATTAACATGGTATTGTCTGAAAAAATAAGGAAGAGACCTTATTACACAAGCCAAAATCGTTGACATCAAGAGTAGATAAAAACTTAACATACCCCATTGTATATATATATATATATATATATATATATATATATATATTATGTATTTGGGCTACGATATCTCTTTTATACAGGTTTCATTAAAAATGATAGACAAGGTATCATCATTAAGTTTTTATATAATTTTTCATATGTTCGTATAATCTTTTTCATTCAACATGATTATTTAAAGGTAAAACAACATTCAGTCTTGATAATGGGTAGGAGTATAGCCGAAAGCGCTCGAAAGTACAAAAGCTTTGGACAATTCTTACATAATTTGAGTTTCGAAAAAAATAATACAAACATATGAAAAATAATTTAAAAAGATTAATGATAATACTATGTCTGTCATTTTCAATTATATATATATATATATATATATATATATATATATATATGTATGTGTGTGTGTGTGTGTGTGTGTGTGTGTGTGTGTGTGTGTGTGTGTGTGTGTGTGTGTTCTTTTTTATTGTTTGACATTTTGAATTCTTTGAAATGTTTCGAAATATAATTAAGGGATTCATAGTTATATTTACATTATCACATAACAAGCTATTTTACATAAATCTCTAATTTTTTACGGTTTGTCAACCTGTTATAGGTTATTTTATACCAGAAAATATTTTTAGATCTTAATAATGTTTGGTTCCTGGGCATAACGGTAAACTGCATCCGGTAGCAAGGCCTCTGATTGGGAGGTTGTGAAGAGTATGAAACCACGTCTTAACTGCTGTTGTTCCCAAGTCCACTCTGATCCGGAGTGGTAGCACCTGTTAGGGTCCCAGCTATGGGCAAATAGTTATCCCCCAAACTGGGCTCAAAACACTATGAAAGTATGGAAATACACTTTTATAGAACTATATACATAAAAAAAGGCTTTTATAGAAAAATATAAATTTTTGAAGAAAAAATATTACCAATACATTTTGAAGAAAAAATTATAACCATAACACATTTTTGAAGAAAAATTCTTCTCAGCAATACATTTTTTAATACAAATCTAGAAGACATTTTCAGTTTTCTAAAATAAAGAAGAATAAAAGCAAAAAAATTCATCAAAATCTGACTAAATCAACCTTCTCGTTATGACCAAACATTAAAAATATGCCTTAAAACACCACCTTTTTGGTATTAAATAATCCACAGAGGTTGATATGCCATGAAAACAAAACTCAAACTTAATAATTTTTGGAGATAATACTGATTATTCCATAGCTGGGATGTAGTTTTATACTTTTTCTCAAAGACATTTACGCGTAAGTGTATAGTAAGAACTCGATAAACTGAAACTCGGCTAACCGATTCCTAATTTCCTGCCGTTAACCATTACATCACTATGACATCCAATATTACAGCAACCTGGTATTCGCAGTCATCCATTTAGGTACTGACTAAGTTTGAATTTGCTTAAATTAGGTGATCTTACAAGAACTCGTATTTCAATAACCTGGGTATGACGGTAAACTGCATCCTGCAGCAATGTTTCTGATTGAGAGGTTGTGACGACCATGGAACCACCTTGACCTGGAGTGGAAGCACCTATTAGGGTCCCTGCTATGGGCAAATATTTAACACCCAAATTGTAGTCAAAACACTTTGAAAATATAAAAACAGTCTTTTATAGAAATATATGCATAAAGATAAACTTTTATAGAAAAGTATACATTTTTGAAGGAAAAACAATTGTTGCCTTTAAAACATTTTTGAACGAAAATTAAATATTGCCTTCATACATTTTTGAAGGAAAAACTCATTACCAGCAATACATTTTAGAATACAAAACTAGAAAACATTTTCAGTTTTCTAAAATAAAAAAATAGAATAAATAAAATAAAAAAAATAATTTTTTCATCAAAATCTGACGAAATCAACCTTCTTACTATAATCGGAGATTAAGAAAAATACCTTAAAACCCCGCCTTTTTAGCATTAAATAACCCGCAGAGGTTAATATGCCTTTAAACAAAACTCAAACTCAAACTGGTGTTTCAAGACAACTACACATTAATTACGATTTTACATCGTTTTTTATGCCTTTTATAATTTTCAAAATCTTAATAATATTATAAATATTACTTGTAAAACTCTGTTGCCTGTAAATTAAGTAATGCCCAGAGAGCCAATGCAATGCTGATAAACGCAAAGGCTTTGAACAAAGATCAGTTAATTACCATAGGTGATACCCGCTTGGGCGCTCATGTCTCGAAAGAGATAGACTGACTGGACAGAAGATTTTCCAGCAGTAGGTTGCCATTACTTTCTGCGGTAGACTGGTTATCAACCAAGAACCCAATCTGCTATTTGACCCATAGTTGGAGAGAAAAGACGGATTAATAACTTTTCTAAGTGTATTTGCGCGTAAGTGAATGCAACGAATTTAACTGGGATTCGAGCTCGGATCTCCGATTTCTCGTTCCGAGCCGATATCCCCAGTACGACAACGCATATTATATATAACAAATATAAGCAATAAATAACAGTTTAAAACAGTGTCATTGTAGTGACAACAAAGTTATGGAGTTAACATTAGTAGGAAATCTCGAATACATGGTGTGAAACTAATTTTAGAAGTCGTTCATCCATTAATTTGGTGAGCAGTTGTATTTCTTCGTATGAAACAGACTTAACAACGAACTGAATAGCATTCCAAAGTTTATCTTTCCTGGTAAATTGCCATCCAACAATGTAAATCTTCCTCTTCAGAATGGTATTTACCCCGAACCCCCCCCTATATATATATATATATATATATATATATATATATTCCTGCTGCCATGCTCATTGAGAGAGAGAGAGAGAGAGAGAGAGAGAGAGAGAGAGAGAGAGAGAGAGAGAGAGAATACCGAAGCAGCGTGGGCTCAGTCCTTTGGAGAGACAACAGTGAGGTAACGTCGGCAGCGTACATTCTCTTTACTACCAGTTATTAAACTTTATTAAGAGTTATGAAAGTTGTGGCCGTTGATGTTGATGTTTTATTTCTTTGCAATTATTATATCGTCTATTAGTGAAGAATAATTTTCCCCCGTCTACCCCATTTGTCCTTTCAGTTTTCTTTCCCCCACCACTTCTTTTACTTTCCTCCCACCACTTCTTTTACTTTCTTCTCACCATTTCTTTTACTTTCCTCCCACCACTTCTTTTTCTTTCCTCCCACCACTTCTTTTACTTTCCTCCCTGCCACTTCTTTTACTTTCTTCCCACCACTTCTTTCTTTCCTCCCACCACTTCTTTTTCTTTCCTCACACCACTTCTTTTTCTTTCTTCCCACCACTTCTTATTCCTGTAACACAGTTAAATTTTGACTCTTGATCTTTTAATACAAACGTAATCAAACAGTCTTCTTCTAATATGGAATCATGTATCCCTGTCTTTGCCCATTTTTTTTTTTTTATCTCTGGACGACAAATTTTAAATAATTTTTTTCTTTATTAAACCTCCACCCTATTTTTTAAATTCCTGTGTTTGGATATGATTCTGGGGTACTTCCGGCATGTAAATGTTAACATATTTGAATTTAATAAAGTTTTGTTTCGGATATTTGCTGAAGTAGCTATTCAGCAAAATTTAATTTTCGGAATTTATACACACACTCTTTCTCTCTCACACACACACACACACACACACACACACACACACACACACACACACACACACACACACACACACACACATATATATTGTCTCAATTATAATAAAGATCCTTGTGCGTATATATATATATATTGAATGTGTATATTTAGGCAGCAAATTTTCTTTTAAACATGTCAGATTAAATACATTGCAAACAATATGTCTGCTTATTTTTAATAAAATCTGTTCATAATCTTTTGCGTATTACAATCAAAAGATGTAACACAGTTTTAGCAACACAGTTTTCCAGTTACATTTGTTACCATAACTCACATCCCTGAAGATGACCTCGGAAAGAGGTTGAAAGTACTTGGGTACCTTAAGAAATGAACGAAAATAACAGCTGTCAACTTTACAGCTCATTTCTGACGTCTTTTGATTGTAATACGCGAAAGATTATCCGTGAGTATGAACGGATTTTATTAAAAATAAGCAGACATATTGATAGTAATTTATTTAATCTGACACACACACACACACACACACACACACACACACACACGCACACACACACACACATATATATATATATATATATATATATAATACTCTCAAATAATTTTCCGTCATTTTTTACGGTAGTGGTACACTTATATATATATATATATATATATAAGAAACAATGAATTTAAATGCGGTCATAACACGTTACACTGCATTTGAATACATCGTTCTGTTGTCATTTCGCGCTATCACACGGTGTGACCTTATAGAACCACATTGCAAATTTGCGAACTGCGTTTGTTATTTTTGGTAACTATTGCTGTTGCCTAGCGGAGTTTTATGTCAACACAAAATAAAATCGTCGGTGATGGTGGATGTTACTGTATTACCGTCTTTATGACCTCTCTGAAGATGGCTCATGTGAGCCGAAAGCTTAGAACCAAATTAATATAGAATTATCCAAATGTTGAAGAATTTTTGTCTTTATTTTCACCTGAAATTAAAGTTAAAATACGGTGTTTAAGACAGCTCATGATTAAACATAATAGACTTTTATTATCTGTTATATTTAACAGTATATATTTAGAAAAGTATCTGCTGCCTCAATACACTAAATATATATGTATAACTTTTAGTCAAGGTTGTCAATATTTTTCAATGTAGACCGAAGTCATAACTAAATCATAAAAATCAGCCAAACTATTTTACTATCATAACCCAACGCGTAGGCGTCCAGTTTATAAAGTTTATGTTAAAAAATACGCAATTAGTGGTGCCGAGTGAAAATCGAACTTACTTCTAAATAGTAACGTTAAAAAAAAACTTACCTTGCTAACCATCATCTACAAAACTCTAAGAATAACGTCTATACACCGTGACTTTTCAGTCATGTAGATAGTCATGTTTCTCCACAACTTCCATCAGCATGGCTGATGTTAACCCCAGGAGTGATTTATTGTTTCTTGCCGGAAGAAGTATGTCGTGGAAAGAGTATATTGAATAAGTTCCTAAGTATGTAGCTAAGAAAGTTGGTTCACTATGGCATGCTAGATAAATTTTGTCGCCAAAAATCATCTTATATATTTATCATTCGTGCTTGCTTTGAATATTACTGCCACATCTGGTTTGGTTCTCCTGTCATATGTTTAGGGTTTTTATAAAATCCAAAAAATAATCTGCAATGTTATTGACCCTGACCTAGCATCTTGGTTTCAGTTAATTTCTTACTGCCGTAACTTTGATTCCCTGCACGTTTTCCGTAAATAAATTCATGGTAAATCTTTTCTGATGGACTTTCCTGTATAGTACCTAGACATTACGAATTTAAGCGCAGTACCAGATTGTCGGCATATTCTCATCATTTTATAGTTGAAATGGCTACATTTAACCGTAAGTTCTATGCTAACAGTTTCTTCTATCGCACTTCTGTTCCGACTTCTTAGTTTTCTTACTCCGTCAAAAATTAAATTCAGTCTCAATCCTTATCTTCAGGCTTATTAATTTCTGTCCTTTTTTCTTAATAGTAGTTTGTTTTATATTCTTTAACATTCAGTAACAATTTGCGTCCAAGTGGCTTTATTGCCTTGCTTGGGATAAAAAAATTACAGATAACTATCTTATCTTTGTAGCTCTTAAAGTTTAATCTTAATCCATGTTCTGCCAACCAAGCTCTTAAAGTAGGTTATTTTCTGCTCTTTGTCTGTCTCTCTTGCTTTCAATACGTCCGGTGGGTGTTAAATTTCTCAAGCATTCTTTCCTCATTATATGCCCTAGCTGTCTTTTTGATTCTACGTATAAGTTTCCTTTTTGTTTCTATAATTTGGTTAAAAGTCAATACTATCGAGTACCAAGTGTAGATTAAACTCGCTACTCGGCAGGGTTAGTCAATCAGACTAGCTCGTCATGGAGTGTGTGTCGAATCTGCACTCTTCTTTTTGGTAAATGTACTTTTAACAAAAAAAAAAAGAAAAAAAAAAAACATCATGGCAAAGGTACTTTTTAACTAGGGGATGTCTGTAGGTAAATATGTCTTTATCCTGAGAATACTTCTTGGCATATGTCATTTAAATTTAGAACGGTTCGGTATATATCTATATATTTCATAAATATGTTGTTTAGAGTATTATTTTTGGCGTTTGACGTGTGATTAGAACTTGCTGAGATTAAAAGGAAACCAAAATATATTTTGCTGAAGTTGTAAATAAAGCAGTAGAATCAGAAATAAACAGTTTTTTCTTTATCCTTGTTGTCCTGAACCTGGTTAAGAAGTCCAGCAAAAAATAATATAACAACAACCAAAATAGGAAATAACGAATATATATTAAACACAGCAAAATACAATACGTGGAACTCTGTTAGTAGAACGAATAAATACGAGTTAGGAAGTAATACTATAATTGGGACTCGCAATGGTCGTACGATAGCAGTCTTGGTTATCTCTGCCTATTGGTCTCCGCTGATCTGCTTATGCTGATCTCCTGCGGATCTCTCACTCTGATCTACTTTCCTCTTGTGAGGGGAAGTATATGTAGTTGTAGGAAGGAGTTCAATCCATAGTAATGGGTGATGCCACCATGGCACTTATAGATAAAGCAATACAGATCCCGAATAAAAAGTATAATTGAATTTTGTAAAAGATAATTGTGGTTTCTATTTTGCTATATATATATATTCACCATAAATTTTTTTCATACGGAAGACAAAACAATATCTGGTAAAATGACGTAATTTCTGAAAAAAAAATATATATATATATTTAAAAAATTAAATTCGTAATCCGGAAATCTTTTTTCATATATTACTCTTGATTATGCCCTAAAAATTTATTATTTTCTTTTTTTTTTCTTTTGAATATATGTTTTGTCTTCGTTGACAAATCAATTTAGAATGATTTTCTACAATAAATTCGGCCGACTTAGTCGCTTCTTCTGTTTGAAATTCGAGATCTAGATTAATTGAGTCATATGTTTTTATGGCTTATTAACCTTTTGCGGGTTATTTTTAGCCAGAAAATATTTTAAAGTTTTAAAAACATTTTTTTTAGATTATAATGATTCAGTAAGATGATTCATATCAATTAACTAATTTGGGAAAAAAGCGATGGCTGCTTACTTTTCTCAAGTGTATTTTGCACCGAAGTGTATACAATGAATTTAATGTAAACTTAGCTCGCCGATTCCAAATCACAAACTGTTATTCATTACATCACCGCACACGCAAGCTTCCAGAATCTGGTATACCTAAGCGTTCACACAACTAGGTACTGGCCAGGTTCGACCTTACTTAACTTCGATCATCGCACGATTGGAGTAGATAGACTAAACTATCGCCCGGTTCACACTCCACCCACCTCTATTGAACAGGTGAAAAGGCTCATCCCTTATTCCCTCTCTAGGATGTAGTTTCCGGCCTTCTCTTTTCCAATCTTTTCACTCTTACGTAGCCCCCTGCGCATCAGTGGCGTTACCGCCTTACTCGATGTGATATGATTAAAAAAAAAAAGACTGGTGTGTTCACGTGAACTGGAGTGCAGATTTACCTTTAACTTGAGAATGTTAAGCACGTCGACTTCCAGATTTTTGCTGTTTGATTCGTTTTTTACGGATTATCAACCATTTTAATGTTATTTAAAGCAAGAAAATTTGGTTTGGGTTTATAATTCTCATTTCATGAGGAAGAACACATGACCCAATGGATATAGTTGTTGGTGAGTTCTATTGACTTGATCTAAAGAGTGGTGAGTTCAATACCTGGCTACAGCAGTAGGGAACAAATAACTTAGAAAGTTGGATTAAAGGGAGATTATTACATGGCATCCCGAAGTAGCATCGCACATGGAATGAAAATGATATCCTCTCCAGTAATCGAAATAAAGGGTTCGGTTTAAAATCTCTAGCACCCGTAGAAGACCGGAGAGTAAAACGACTGAAACGTCGTAACCATGGAAATAAAGACGAGGACAGCAGTATAAAGAATATATTTTTCTCTTTTTTTTTGTTTTGAAGCGAGGATGGTTTCTGCTACCCAGGGAACGAAGGTTCGAATTCTGCCGGCGTGCCCTATAGGGTCAGTCAGTTATGTGCCATACGTGATACACGCTTTGGGTGATCATGTCTCAAAACAAACATGACTGACTGGGCAAAAGATTATCCAGCAGTAGGTTTCTATTACTTTCTGCGGTAGATTGGTTGCCAACCAAGGCTATAGAACCCAATTTGTTCTGTTATTTAACCCCAAACTGGAGGGAAGATACGGATTAATAACTTTCCCATGGGCATTTGCACATAAGTGATGCAAGGATTTCAACTGGAATTCGAACTTGGCTCCCCAATTTCTCGACCCGAGACGATATCCACTGAACCACAACGTACATATAGGGTACATGTAGGGAACATCTGCCCTATAGAGTACATAATGTATAAAATTCCTTTACTGATTTAATGTCTTTGTACCTCGGGCTTATATATTTTCTCCAGTTTTTTGTTAACAATGCTTAACTTATTTTGACATAAAGCTTCAAATCAGAGCAACCAGTGAGAATCGAAATCACTTTGGGGAAGGAATGTTTAAGCATTATTTCAAGGTGATTTTGAACGAGTCAATTTGGCTGAGTTTTAGCTGAAGACTCTAGTGCATCCAGTGTGAACAGTACTCAGTACTCGGTATTGATTGTTAATATAGGCTGATACTGTAACCGCCATATCACGCCCCGTCACCAACCATCACAGCTGTCTTTTAGTTCCATTGTTGTCAAACTGGTTTTGCGCTGAATTTTATGACTTTTTCCATACAAACGAAATTATCGTCAGAATTTGTTTGTCGTCTAAACTATGTGAAAGATATTCATTCACTTTTAAATACATTCTAGTTTTCTGTTATCTACCGCCTCCATGTATATATATATATATATATATATATATATACATATATATATATGAAATTATTTTTTTGAACCTTATTATTGTTTGTTTCAAATTGTCGGTTGTTTATAACCATTTCATTTTAATCTTCGCCGATTTCCGTAATATATATATATATATATATATATATATATATATTAGGGAAATAAACGAATTTTAACGAAACTTGGTTATAAGCAACCGACAATTTGTAATGAATTAATTTTGAACATTATTTTTACCGATACTCGTATTTAAGTAGATATTCTGTTTTTAATTAAACAGTATTTTATATTTATATCTACCGGCCTGATTATTTCACGATAAATTTTTATGACGAAAATGTGTGCTACCCAGCAGGATTCGAACCTGCGACCCCTATTACATAGGGGAAGCTACCATTTGATCTGGTACTGTCTTGACCACTCGACCATGGATAGCCTCTTGATCAGAAGAGGTTTTTATCATGCTTATATAACACAATTTTCGATCCATCGTAAATAAACCATATCTGCTCTGTAAGGTATCGTAATGTCAAACAAATGTAAACATGTTACGGAAATTAACGAAATTTAACGAAACTTGGTTATAAGCAACCGACAATTTGTAATGAATTATTTTGGACATTATTTTTACCGATACTCGTATTTAAGTAGATATTCTGTTTTTAATTAAACAGTATTTTTATATTTATATCTACCGGCCTGATTATTTTACGTTAAATTTTTATTACGAAAATGTGTGCTATCCTGCTATACAGTATAATTAAAAACAGAGTATCTACTTAAATACGAGTATCGGTAAAAATAATGTTCAAAATTAATATATATATATATATATATATATATATATATATATATATATATATATATATTTAACAACCGACATATTTAACAAACGACATATTTAATTTAGTTGTTTGAACATTATTTTTCCTCTATACTCGTATTTATGTAGACATTCTGTTTTTATTCAAACAATATATTTATATATTTATTTCTACCGGCTTGATTATTTACGAGAAATTTTGTCATAAAATCCTGCCGAATGACACACATTTTAGTAAAATGAAATTCTTGTAAATAATCACGCCGGTAAAAATAAATATATAAATATACTGTTTGATCAAAAACGGAATATCTACTCAAATACGAATATCGATTGAAAATAATGTCCAAACAAGTAAATTGTATATATATATAACATAGACTTAGTATGCAATCCAGGTAAATTCCAATAGAGACGAACTCAAGAGTACTCAATGTTAAATTCACTTATTTTACAGAGTAATATAATTATTTAAAAGATTTTAGATTATTACAATGGGTAATACATATTTCCCCGCGTTCTGATGTTATTATCGCGGCTCGTCAGACCAAAATGGTGCCACAGATGGTCCTTTTGACGACAATCTCTTGTACAATTTGGGTCTGACAAGCCGCGATAATAACATAAAAATGCGGTGAAATATGTATTACCCACTGTAATAATCTAAGATCAAATCTGTTATAATATATATATATATATATATATATATATATATATATGTGTGTGTGTGTGTGTGTGTGTGTGTGTGTGTGTGTGTGTGTGTGCAGAATATTGCACATTGAGTGATGGTACTAATAAAATAGCGCTTGGTGTATAAAAGAAAAAGAGCTGAAATTAATATTAATAATAAAAATACATTTTTCTCACCCGTAACATGTCCATGAGTTTCTTGCAAGTCGACTGTAGATAACTATTGACATTGCATTTGAATTTTTGAAAACCAAATTTTGCCAAAATTCATGGAGCAGGAGGCCTTTTCCACACGTGAGTAGTGCGAAAAAAGCAAACTCTTATCATAAAACTTACGGTTTCATCTCGCCAATTTAACTGTATATTGATGAGACCTTACAACCAATCTAGTACTGCACTGTGACTGTAGCCGGAAATCATCCGGTTTACTCCCCCTTACAAATTGAGTGTTAGAACTAAATTGGTACAGCAATTCTTAAACCTTATTAATAAACACTTTGATAAAACTAATCCTCTTTGTAAAATATTCAGTAATGATTCTCTTAAGTTAAGTGACTGTTGCACAGATAATCTAGAAAAAATAATAAAAAACACAATAACAAAGTTGTCAACAAGTATAAAAATACAGAAAAATTGATGTATTGCAATGCTGAGATAGCTAATACCGAAGATAACAAGACTAATATCAGCTGATTTAATTGTAGGAACTCTAAAGATTGTCCACTACATAATAATAATTCTCACCTAGTTTCCTAGTTTATCTGTGCACGATATCTACAATTGTGAAATCCTGAAATTAAAAAGTTTTATGTCGAGTCTACCAAATACTCGTTCAAAACCTGCTGTTATTGTAATATAACAATCTGGCCCCACCCGAGGAAGGCTGATGCAAGCGAGGGTGTTTCCGGTCGTTGAAAGGAACGGATGTCGTTTGACCTTATTTCCGGCAGCAGCGGAAATAACTACAGAGGCAAACAGAACAGGTGTCTCTGAGAATTACGTGGGCGTGCGTGGGCGAGGCAAAACCGGAAGAAAAAGTCCCGGTTCTGGAAGATTATAAAAAGACCTCGGCACACGGATTCGCCAGTAGAGGAGCAACAGAGATCGGCCGGTGAAGAGAGACACAACAGATAAGACTACACTCCCGTCAACCCAGTAGAAGCGCGCTCTCTCAATTCTCTGTTCCCTATTCTACACGGTCCATCGTCATTAATAAAAATATAACTTCATATTTTTATATATATGCGTGTTTGTTGTTTGTCAATATACAACATTATCAGTATGCATTATCTTTCAATATTAGATTTATAAATATAATACTTCGTTATTCAAGTACTTTTGGTGTTTAAAAGGAAAAAAAAATAACCTCCTGTTACATGGGAACATAATTCCCTCCGTGCACCTTGCTATCTTTGACTCAATGAGAAATTAGCAATCATCACTTTAAAGACAAAGCTAATATTTAAACCAAAGAATAGAATTTACTGTTCACTGTCAACATAGTTCATTATTTACTTTACAATATGGGTTGTACTATTTCTGCTAGTGTCAATTGTTATTTCCCTATATTTGATGGGTATTTTCATTTAAAATAGATTCATTAAAGCAATATTTGCTAGGCATTTAATTTGGCTTATATTTTCATATTAATATTTGCGAAGCATTCAATTTAACATAGATCACCAAATTATATATTTATGAGGCATTGAATCTAACATAGATTATCATGTTAATAGCCCATAGATTTTAATCTAGCGTATACCATCTGGTTAAGACTTCATAAGCATTTATCATAGCAACGTTCTTTAATTTTGATTCTTCAGGCATCAATTTTATATGATTTCTGAATTTTGTATTTGTGCCTGGTTTTAAATGTTTGTATATATATATATATATATATATATATATTCTTTACTTGTGTTTAGATTAGAATATATATATACTTGCTTGCATGTTTTTTATGTATTAATGTATGTATGTAGGTGTTCGTCTACGTTTCTGTACTAGTAGATATATGGATATTTTGTTTCACATGCTAATGTGTATGCGTATATATATATATATATATATATATATATATATTTTGTGAGTTTTTATATACATGCTCATATTTCTGTGCGTATGTGTATTTGTGTGTATATCTGTTCTCATATATATATATATATATATATATATATATATATATATATATATATATATATATATAAACATGTAACGGGAATTAACGAATTTTAACGAAACTTGGTTATAAGCAACCGACAATTTGTAATGAATTATTTTGAACATTATTTTTACCGATACTCGTATTTAAGAAGATATTCTGTTTTTAATTAAACAGTATTTTTTATATTTATATCTAGCGTCCTGATTATTTATGATAAATTCGAACCTGCATGTTAAAAACCTCGTCTGGTCAAGATCCATGGTCGAGTAGTCAAGACGGTACCAGATCAAATGGTATGCTTCCCCTATGTAATAGGGGTCGCAGGTTCAATCCTGCTGGGTAGCACACATTTTCGTAATAAAAAATTATCGTAAATAATCAGGCCGGTAATATAAATATAAAAAATACAGTTTAATTAAAAACAAAATATCTACTTAAATACGAGTATCGGTAAAAATAATGTTCAAAATAATTCATATATATATATACGTATATTATTTGAAAAACAAGGAATTGACTGACAGTCCGTAAGGCCCTTTCGTCTAATGGCTCATCAGGAGAAAATCGTTGGAAATCTAAATTAAACGAACACAGCAACGGAAATGAAGAGTAAAATAGGGGGAAAACACGTTAAAATGTATTTGTGCGTGTGTAAGCATACTAGTATATGTTGCTATCTGTATATATATTTGTCTATTTGTTCATACGTGGATATCTATATATTTGTATATAGGTGTATCCTTTTCTCATTTCATATTTGTATAACTTTACAATAATCTAAACCTAAAGTTTTTGTTAAATTTAGAATTTAAAATTCGTAGTTTCTAACATTAATTCGTAATAATAATAATAATAATATATATATATATATATATATATATATATATGTGTGTGTGTGTGTGTGTGTGTGTGTGTGTTATAAAAGATTTTAGATTATTACAAAAGGTAATATATATTTCACCGCGTTATGACGTTATTATCGCGACTCGTCAGACCCAAATGGTACAACAGTTGATCCTCAAAAATAGCCCCCCCCCCAAATTTCTTTTTCTTTTGCATTGTTGGTTTTTATGACTTCATTGCTTATATCGATACACACACTATCTCCGATAATCGGAGATAGTGTGTGTATCGATATAAGCAATGAAGTCATAAAAACCAACAATGCAAGCTGATAGCTACTTTCACACCTTAAAATGACGCTATTACTATTTTCTTGTCCACGCTGTTTATAATATATGTACATGCGTGGCTTTGTGGTACAGTGGATATCGGCTCGGAACGAGAAACCGGGGAGCCGGGTTCGAATTCCAGTTGAATCCATTGTATTCACTTACGCGCAAATACCCTTGGGAAAGGTATTAATCCGTCTCTTCCTTCCAGTTATGGATTAAATAGCAGGGCAGATTGGGTTCTATAGCCTTGGTCGGCAACCAGTCTACCGCAGAAAGCAATGGCAACCTACTGCGGGATAATTTCCTGCCCAGTCAGTCATGTCTCTTTCGAGACATGATCGCCCAAGCGTGTATCACGTATGGCACTTTAACTGACTGACATGCGTGGACGGAGTTGGTCGAGTGTGCTTGTGGGTGTACAGTGCACTATGTCATAACAAACAAATTATTATATGAAGCAATTTACATTGAATACAGTCGGAATTATCTCCCTATCTTTCATGTTTCTAGGACATCGTTTCCTCATCCGGCCTTATTCTGGTGTCGGTCGATCCAGCTAACCATCATAATTCCAGATTGAATCCATTATTTTGTTTTTTAATTTATAAAACTCATTTATTATCATGATGTTCTCCATGTCGATAAATAAGTCGCTTTGTTCATTTTAGTATGTAATTTATTACGGCTCCTTGTGGTGTAGTGGATATCGGCTCGGAACAAGAAATCGAGGAACCGAGCTCGAATCCCTATTGAATTCCTTGCATTCACTGACGCGCAAGTACCCTTGAGAAAGGGATAAATGTGTTTCTTCCCTCCAGTTATGGGTTAAATAACATGACAGATTGAGTTCTATAGCCTTGGCTGGCAACCAGTCTACTGCAGAAAGTAATGGCAAACTACTGCGGGATAATCTTCTACCCAGTCAGTCATGTCTCTTTCGAAATATGATGGCCAAAGCGTGTTTCACGTATGGCCACAGTTTTGGATGTACGTTGTGGCGCATTGGATATAGGCTTGAAACAAGAAATCGGGGAGCCGAGTTCGAATTCCAATTGAATTTCTTGCATTTACTTACGCACAAATACCCTTGGGAAAGGTATTAATCCGTCTCTTTCCTTCAGTTATTGGTTAAATAACAGGACAAATTGGGTTCTATAGCCTTGGCTGGCAACCAGTTTACTGCGTAAAATAATGGCAACTTACTGCGGGATAAACTTCTGCCCAGTCAGTCATGTCTCTTTCGAGACATGACCGCTAAAGCGTGCATCACGTATGGCGTTTATTGACTGATTGAGAACTCGGAGAGCAGCGTTCGAATTCTAGTCACGTTAGACACATTAATTTACTCACAAATAGGTTGGGAAATGCATGAATTCATTTCTTTTTCATCCCCTCCAGCTTTAGGTTATATAGCAGGACAGACTTGGTCGTATAGCTTTGGTCGGCAACCAGTCTACCTCAGAAAGAATTACCAATCTAATCTAAATATTCTTTCTTATGACTCACTAGCAGTATAACCCGGCGTTGCTCGGGTGTAATGAAAACTTTAAAACTAATCCATGGTCCTGGAGCTCAGACTCTTTGGACGTTGGCGCGAAAGACTAAAAAGCAATAGTTGTTTCCTGTTAAAGCGAAACCGTAGACTGAAAGAAAAATGAATGGAAGTAAGTCAAATTTTGATTTCCTCGCATCGATATCAAATAAGTTTTTTTCGTCGTAAACTGAATTTTGAAGGCTAAATAGTTCCTAAGAGTAAATGATATCAAGGCTGATTAAGAACTACAATTATACCTACTTAGAGCCAAACCCGAAACAAAACTAAAATAAAAGGACTGAAAAAAAACAAAAAAACAAAAAAGAACAGATATACAGGCAGATAAACAGACGCACACACAAACATCTTGCTTTTATATATATATATATATATATATATATATATATTATCGATTTTATACACTATTGTAAGAACTGCAACCTTGAAACTTCTGAATATCGTTTCTTATGTCTTTGTCTATAAGTGTATCAAATTTGATTAAAATTGGACCACTCCTTCTATAACTCGAGTTTTTCGATTATCGATTTTCGATATTTATCGGGGGTACCTCGACACAAAACCTAGCTAAGAACACTCGTAGACGTTTATAGTATAACTGTGCAAATTATCAAGAAAATCTGTTTCGCCGTTTCGGAGTCTATAGGTAACGGACACACACACACACACACACACACACACACACACAAAGTTCCATTTATAAATAATAATGACTCATAAATCAAAAGAGGTGTTATCGCTAATGCGTTTCTCGGATAGGGCACTTAAATAACTGAAGTTAACGCTTGCGCTACAATAAGTTTGAGGGTAGAGTCTCGCTTGGGTTCATAAAACAAGAGCCTGAACCAGCCTTAAGCTGCGTCTACGGGATATTTTTGGTCGAGCCTACGGGCCAACATAAATGGACGTTGTGCCACACCTGCCTTAGTGGGAACGCGGCGAATATCCTCTACACAAAGTTTGTACTTGTTTTACGGCGGCGAGGATTAAACAAACGGTTAGAATTACGGCCATACCACGTTGAAATGGCGATTTCCATAGGATTACTGGAGTTAAGTAGGATCGATTCTGTTCAGTACATAGACTGGGGACAGCTTCAGAATACAAGTTGCTGTCAGCTTGGGTGTGCAGTTGGTTTAATTGATAATTGTTAATCAGAGATCTGAGTTCCAATTATATTTGGGTTCATTATATTCTTACCCGATTTTGTAGATTTTCCCGCAGTAGGCAGACTGATTGCCAGTCAAAACTATAGGACCCAGACTGTTTTGCTGTTCAACCCATAGCTGGTAGTACAGAAGATGTGGATTCATGTCTTTCACTTGCGTGAAAGTAAACATAAGAAAACTGACTGGAATGGGAACCTGACTCTATAATTACCAATTTCGATATGTTATCCATTAAAAATATTCTTGGTATGAATCTACCTCTTCGTCCCCAGTGGGTTAATTAGTTAGAATTATATGTAACCATTATTACGTTAAAAGGTAATCTAAAAATCTTACATAATCTTACAATCTGAAAATATTTTTTGGTTTTAAATTACCTACAATAGGTTGATAATTCATAAAATATGAATCAATCATGAATTCACGATTACCATGTGTTCAATTTCACGAATCAACGTTTTAATTCTCTTGATGATTTTCCAACGCTTTAACCGTTGCTTTAAATTCAGAGCATAGTGGTAGAAATTGTTCGCTTCTCGAAATCTAAACTTATTTATAAATGGAACTTTGTCAGTGTGTGTGCATGTGTGTATGTGTGTTTGTATCTGTGTGTGTCCATTACCTATAGACTCCGAAACGGCTGAACCGATTTTCTTGAAAATTTACACAGTTGAATTATAAGCGTCTGCGAGTGTTCTTAGCTAGGTTTTGTGTCGAGGTACCACCGATAAATATCGAAAATCGATAATCGAAAAAAAAGGGTTATAGAAGGAGTGGTCCGATTTTAATCAAATTTGATACACTCATAGACAAAGACACAAGAAACGATATTCAGAAGTTTCAAGGTTGCAGTTCTTACAATAGTGCAGAAAATCGATAATATATATATATATATAAAAGGCAAGATGTTTGTGTGTGTGTCTGTTTATCTGCCAGAATGTCGGTATATTTTTAAGCCCTTTTATTTTAGTTTTTGCTTCGGTTTGGCTCTAAGTAGGTATAATTGTAGTTCTCAGTCTCAGCCATGATACCATTAACTCAGAGGAACTATTTAACCTTCAAAATTTAGTTTACGACAAAAAAGCTTATTTGATATCGATACGAGGAAATCAAAATTTGACTTACATCCATTCATTTTTCTTTCAGTCTACGGTTTCGCTTTAACGGGAAACAACTATTGCTTTTTAGTCTTTCGTGCCAACGTCCAAAGAGTCTGAGTTTCAGGACCATGGATTAGTTTTAAAGCTTTCATTACATCCGAGCAACGCCGGGCTATATTACTAGTAACACAATAATCGTTTTTTATCAAATTTGCAAAAAGCTGAAAGATTCTACAGCTGCAGCCAAACTTAAAAAAACCTGCCGAATGTCCAGATATCATCGAACACGCAAATTTAGTTGGTGAGAATTACAAATAAGAACCCCAGAATATCAAAGCCATTGCTAAGGAGCTGATAATTTCAAGCTATTCTGTTGATATAACTTTGCATGAAAATCTTTGGATTTTGTCAAGAATCTCTTAACACATTGCATGAGTTTTGTTTAACGGCATATCAACACTTCTGTGGGTTATTTTATGCCAAAAAGGTGGGGTTTTAAAGTTATTGTTTTTAAGCTTCACTTATAGTGAGAAGATTGATTTAGTCAGATTTTGAGTTTGAGTTTGAGTTTTGTTTAACGGCATATCAACACTTCTGTGGGTCATTTAATGCCAAAAAAGTGTGGTTTCAATGTTGTCTTTTTAATGTTCGGTTATAGTCAGAAGATTGATTTAGTCAGATTTTAGTGAAAATATTTTGTTTTTATTCTTTTTTATTTTAGAAAACTGAAAATGACTTTTAGTTTTGTATTCAAAAATGTTTTGCTGAGAATATTTTTTTCTTCAAAATTTATGGTTATAATTTTTCTTCAAAAATGTATTGTTAGTAATAGTTTTCCTTCAAAAATGAATATTTTTCTGTTAAAGTATATTTTTATTTATATATTTCTATAAAAGTGTATTTTTATACTTTCATAGTTTAGGGGTTAACTATTTGCCTATAGCTGGGACCATAACAGGTGCTACCACTTCGGGTCAGGGTAGACCTTAGAACAACAGCAATTAAGAGGTAGTTCAATGCTTCTCACAACCTTCCAATCAGAAGCCTTGCTGCCAGATGCAGTTTACTGTCATGCCCACGATTCCATAGCAGGAGTACAGGATAATATGTGCCAGCAATATTCAAACCATAAACGAACGGCCAAAATACGTTTATAAGATAGATTTCAGAGATAAGAATTGTCTAGCACAACACGAGACAAACCAACTATTTTAGCATCGAACCTATAGTTCCATCCATTTAATTTCAAAAGAGGGTTGTTAGCCTGAGATGGCACAAGATTTAACTCTCTTGAAGGTTAACATAAATCATACTGATCAAAGGCAAAAATGGGTCTCGTGGATGGTTATTAGAGATCAGTTTTGTTCTGAAGCGTTAAAATTAACAAGCCGTTCTTGTCCCAGTTAACAGACTCTGAAGCAAAATCTTATATCTTAGATCAAAATTTTACTTAATCAAACGGATCAGACTTACTGTTGAGGCAGACGTAACAGTCATGCAAATATCGTCAAAGATCTGAGGAACTCTATGGATGGATAGATAACGATTTTTCTATAGAACTACATTGACAATTGGGAAAAGATGTATTGTCAAGGGTCAAGAATTAACGGAATAATTTTTAAGAAAATAGAGAATTCATATTTATAATAGGAAACATTATATTTTTTTACTATACTGACAACAGGAAAGTGAGGAATTGTTTGTGGTCAGTTATTAATAATAACCGACAGAGAAGGGTGATTATATGTACAATGCACAATACCGACCATAATTATTAGGCAATCACAGTTTTTTAAAAGAAATTATGGGGAAAATTCTAAATGAAAATAGAATGATTCTTTTGTTATTATTACTTTGCAAAATTTTACAAGGCAAGAAAGCAAAGATGAACTCGTCCTAATCACCCTAAAATCATTCTTTTATTGATCAAACTGCAATATAGTTAATTATTAAATATTTATAAATTCATTTGATGCACAGGTTATTGTGCAGTATTAACAAAAGAACTATTCTATGTTCATTTACAAATATTTACTTGGCAATATGTACTAAGAAATAGTATGAAATACATCATTTTTTAAACACTGGGATAGCCTAATAATTATGGTCGGTAGTGTATATAAGTTTCTTATGGTTTTATGACATTGCACTGATCATTGTAAATAAAATTATTGTCAGTTTTTAAAAAATTAAATCTTCATGAATTTATATAATGATACGAAAGGAACCAGGTAATTAGGTATATACTAGCAGTATAGCCCGGCGTTGCTCGGGTGTAATGAAAGCTATAAAACTAATCCATGGTTCTGGAGCCTAAAGAATATTTGTGGGAAGTTTGGTGAGAATCGGATAAAAATTGTGGATTTGTATAAAGGACATACAGACAGATAAGCAGACACACACACAAACATCTTGCCTTATATATACATATTATCAATATACATATTATCGATTTTCTGCACTATTGTAAGAACTGCAACCTTGAAACTTCTGAATATCGTTTCTTATGTCTTTGTCTATGAGTGTATCAAATTTGATTAAAATCGGACCATTCCTTCTATAACCCGATTCTTTTGATTATCGATTTTCGATATTTATCGGGGGTACCACGACACAAAACCTAGCTAAAAACACTCGCAGACGCTTATATTACAACTGTGTAAATTGTCAAGAAAATCGGTTCAGCCGTTTCGGAGTCTAGAGGTAACACACACACACACACACAGACAAACTTCCATTTATAAATAAGTTTAGATTTAGATAATGTAAATTATATATATTTCATTTTTCAAGGCTTGATAATATAATCGCTTTGAGAATTAGAAGACAGTCATTGTTAGTGATCATAAATTGAGGCAATCATTACAGAGCAGGTCGATTATATGTATAATGTAAATTTATTACTAAAGATTTTTATTACAAAGTTATATTGAAAACTTGGAAGAGAGAGATTATCAGTGGTCAGTAACTGAGGCTAGCGATATTTAAAGAAAGGACAATTATACATAAAAGATTTGCTAATTTTCACAATTTCAGTATTTCTTTATTTTATCTGCCGAGTCCTTTCCGAACGTAGGCAATCATAGCTCTCCACCACTTCCTGTCTATTGTTGCTTTTATTATATGTTGATCTGTTATTTCTCCCAAATCCTGCTCTGTCGTCTATTTGTTTAGGTCCATCAAGTATGTCCTGCACTGTTTACCCTTGTCTCTCTTTCCGCCCTATGTGCATCAGATTCTCCAAGCCCTCCTTCTCCATTACACGTCCCAGAATGTTCAACTGCCTCTTCCTGATGTTAAATATAAATCTCTTTTTTGTTTCCATGTTCTCTAAAACCTTGCGTTGCTCACACGGTCGGTCCAAATTATTCTCAGCATCTTTCTGTAGAACGACATTTTTGTTGTTTTGAATGGTATTTGTGCGTAAGTGAATGCAAGGTGTTCAACTGGAATTCGAACTCGGCTCCATAATTTGTCGTTCCGAGTCGATATCCATTGCACCACAACGCACATGAATTTCCGCATATAACACTGATACCATCTCTAGTTGTCTGTGATGAATGTATCTTCGGTCAAATTAGTGTATCAGCTGTTTGACGCAATGATTACGGTAGCGTTCATAGATTTGTGTTACAATTTTATTTTTTACGTGTGTGCCCCTGCCATCAAAAATGAGGCCAAAATATTTGTGAGGATTATATATATATCAAATTTAGTGTATCGAGGCAGCAGATAATTTTCTAAACATATGCTGTTAAATATAACAAACAATGAATGTCTATTATGTTTAATAATTAGCCGTTCTAAACATCGTTCTTTGGCTTTAATTTCAGATTAAACTAAAGACAAAAATTGGTCAACATTTGGATATTTTTTTTATTATGTTAGTTCTAAGATATGCGTCTGCTATTCGTTGACTGTTATCGTTGCATAGCAATCTTTTATGTCAACACAAGATAAAATCATCTTTGATGGTGGATATCTTGATGTTAACGTCCCTGTAACCTCTTTAAAGATGGCTCATGTGAGCCGAAAGCTTAGAACTAGAATATTAAAAAAATATCCTAATGCTGAACAATTTTTGTCTTTATTTTCACCTGAATTTAAAGCCAAAATACGATGTTTAGAACGGCTCATGATTAAACATAATAGAAATTCATTGTCTACATTTAACATTATATATATATATATGTATGTGTAGGTGTGTGTGTATTCAAATAAATACACAACAATTTTTATTATAATATGTATATATATATATATATATATATATATATATATATATTCTTCATTACTGGACAAAATAGTTATTACGAAAAAATTGAATAAGGTACTGTTAAAGAGTAAACACATGGCAAGGTCATTCGTAACTGGTAGTAAAGTTTAATAACTGGTAGTCAAGAGAATCAGCCGACCCAATACTGTCACGCTAAGGTCTCTATAATGAAGTAAATCGAGGGTTGCTTGCTATTATCTCTATCCCTTTCGTTCTCCATGAGCGTAACAGAAGCGAATATATATATATATATATATATATATATATATATATATATATATATATATAGTCATCCACATGCAAGCTTGTTTCGCTATTTCATATATATAGTCATCCACAAATCGTTCTCCAGCAATGGATTGAACACGCATCGTTCTTCAGTAATGGATTGAACACTCTTGACGAATGGCGTCTGTATACATGGTGTATATAAAACACTAAAATCTGTTTTCCTTCACCGTGCGCCGATAGCTTAGAGGTAGAATCTCCTACTGCTGTCAAATGGGTCTGGTTCCAATCTTGGCGGCAAGCAATCGGATGTCTACCCATACTGATGAGCTGTGATACAGTGAAACAGGACTGTTTGCGTATGACTATATATATATATATACAAATAAATACATAACGGACTGGTTATTTAGAAATTTTTTTACGCATTGGATTGACATTACTTACTAAGGTTAGTAAGCAAAGCTATAAAACACAGTCTGTCCTGCTATTCAACCCATAGTTTGGTGGAAAAGAGATGGATTAATATCGCGCGTAAGTGAATGAAACGAATTCGCCTGGAATTCGAACTCGGTTCTCTGATTTTAAATTTCAATATATAGACTGCACCACGACGCACCTCCGTTATGTTTAGATTTAATGTTATTAGTCTTGTTTCACTTGATTACAACTCAGTGGTTAGGGTTTTTTATTTTATAGCTGTCACCCTTTAGTTTTTTTAAAAGATTTTTTTAAGCTTCATAACTCGACGTGTACGCCGTTAGAGCCATTTCGTTTCGATCAAAGAAACGAGTGCTGGACTATGGCATTATCGAGCTTCGCTGCTCGACGATTTCCTTACAGATGAAGATGACCCAACGTTTTTAACAAGGGACGTATGATCATTATCAAGAGGGTCAGCGCAAGCGTTCTGGAATAGCAAAAGATGTCTTTTGAAAGTTAAACACAAAATGCTTTTAAACAAAAGAAATGAATGCTGAAATGCAATATATCTACTCTTATATTGGTAACGAATTGTAAACTCGACTTATACGACGCAATTTACCAAACATCCATAACTTGTGCAATGAACATATAAAAATCTTAGCTGTGTGTGATTGGATGCTAAATCGATTTTTTAAAAATTTATGCTCAATTGCAGGAAGTTGAATTTTTCTTAAAAATTGTAATATCAATATGACCCGTTTCGTTATAGGGAGTCAATCGGACTTCATTGATTAGTCAGTGAATTGTCATACGTGAAACACGCATGGATGATCATGTCTCGAAAGAGACATGAATGACTGAGCAGAAGATTTTATCGCAGTAAGTTGCTGCTACTTTCTGTAGACTGGTTGCCAACAAAGGCTATAGAATCTAATCTATTTTGCTATTTAACCTATAGTTGGAGGGAGGAGGCAGATTCATACATTTCCAAATGGTATTTGCGTTTAAGTAAATGCAACAAATCCAAATGGAATTCAAAGTCGGCACTTTAATATCTCGTTCCGAGCCGAAATCCACTGCGCATGTTTATTTGATACAGGTGCTAAAAGCAAAACAATATAAAAACACCTTAGTGTTTGTTTTCTGAGCCAAAAGCCTACCCCAGAATCTACCAAATCTACCCTACCTTAACTAATTCTGCATACAAGCCAAAAAACCCTGATGTTATCTTTCCGGGTGGTTCAAGTGTGATCACGTCTAAATATGCGTAGTACGTTCAGGGTACTTCTCTGGGGAAGAGATTTGGCAGGTATCCCAAGTGAGGAAAAAGGCGGGAAAATTAAAAAACAAATACATAAGTTTATTCATTTAGAAAATTCTTATTTCTTGAATTACACTTCGCTGATCATTGAATTTTCTAATAGAAAGAAGCAAGCTTTTTTATATGACATTTGCATGCAGAACCTGGATGGCCGTGGCTCCCCACAACTTCCTACCCTATGTAAACATTAGCAATTTTCTTCTATTTATCTTTTGAATTTTGTTTTAGTCATTTCACCCAAGTGATGGCGGTTAAGTCACTAAGAGACAAGGGGTTTACAGTATTTACATTATTCGGACTATTGTCCTCATCTTTGTTGCCATTCGTACGACGTTTCGGCCGTTGTACGCTCCGACCTTCTTCAGGTGCTTGGGATTTCGAACAGAACCCTTTATTACAATCAGTAATAGCACCTGAAAAAGGCCGGAGCGGAGCGTACAATGGCTGAAACATCGTATAAATGGCAACAAAGATGAGGAAAATAATCTGAATAATGTAAATAATGGAAATACTAACTCTTCTCAGAAGTATAGACACAAGACAATGGGTTACTTAGTGTGGAAGAATAAGTTGCTTAATTTGCTTTGTTTATGAGCATATCAACATCTCCATGGGTTATTTTATGCTGATATTTAAATAATTTGAAGACAATTATATGGATCCAACTAAAAATGTTTTGAATGCAATTACATGCCTTCAACTGTAGATAAACTGTATTGTTGGGCATCTATATCTATAAAAGTGACGAGGATGGACGTGGTGTAAGTATCTGTTTGATAGATTCAACTTAGCGTCTGCATTTTGCAAGTCTAGCTCGACGGGAGTTGCGCTCAGATGGAGATCAAAATTTTAGAACGCTAACGACACCTTGAAATTTTTCAAAAAACCAAAATAAGAGGTAGAAAAATATATATCTTCGACCCACAAAGTCAGGGATCAGTTTATGTATTGATTATAATATAGAATCGATTACCCCACTTTATAATATTTATATCTATAGATATTTCCCCTCCCTCTCCCATTCTAATCCAATAAAGACATTCTACATTGTTTTCTATATCTAGAAAAATGATGAGGGTGGACGTTGTGTGAGTATTTGCTATGTAAATTCATCATATGTTTTTTATTCTTATTATTCCTTAAAATACCCGAGGGAAACCTGGCTAAACTGCTAGTTTTACTATGAATTTGTATTCTTAGTCATTTTTTATATGCCCCTGATATTATCCTCGGGGTTCATGACAAAATACAACGGAGAATCTGTAATGTGATCGATACCGACCTCTCAAACCGGCTGCAATCACTCTCTCGCCGGCGTGATGTGGCTTTCCTATGCTTCTACCATTTGATTCTTACAGAACATATCGAATGCAAAACGGATAAGGGAGTTCGACTCTTTCATTCACGGGCTTTTATCAGTTACCTAATACTAGTGGTAATTTTCTGCAATTATTATATAAGATCTTTATTTACTCCATGGAAATTGGTTTACTTAATACTATGCCTATTCTTCATTTTTGGATTCTGTATCCCACTAGTTAAATTGTGCTATGATAGGACTGGTACTACCTAAGAAGCCAGGTGCAAAGAGATGTGAACTACACCGAAAAATCAGGTTAATGAGCCAGGTAACGGAACTCATCATCCGGATTCTGATCTGAATCTATCCTGCACATATATAAATCTACCATCCGCCTGTGTATTGAATACTTCTGCAACATCTGGTCAGGTGCCTCTGCTATTCTCCTCGGGGTTCTTGACAAAATACAACGGAGAATCTGTAATGTGATCGATACCGACTTGGCTAACCGCCTTCAGCCACTCGCTCAACGGCGTGACGTGGCTTCCCTGGGCCTCTTCTATAAATACTTTCACGGTTTCTGCTCCGATGAACTTAGATCACTGGTGCCCCCTAGATACGAATTTGCACGAGATACTAGATTAGCAACTAGGTCCCACCCTTTTACAGTGAAACCGATAAAATGTAACCGCAATTTCTACTCCAACAGCTTCTTCTCTCGCACTTCCCACCTGGGGAATTCCCTTCCACATCCTTGCTTCTCCGACAGCTACAATCTCCATGAGTTTAAATGTAAGGTCAATAGACACCTCCTAACACACTAACACGCATCCATTCTCTCAGACACTCTTCCCATCTACATTCTTACCCGTCTATCACCCTCCTTCTAGCATATACTATATAAACCACTCTTTCTCACCACCTTCCCTTATGTAACCCCCTGCGCAATAGTAGCAGTGGAATGCCTTGCTTGGGGTGAAATTATTAAAAAAATATATAAAAATATATTGCTGGTCGTTTTACTAGTTCATGATTTGTCCATAGCTGAGACCCTAACAGGTGGAGGAGTGGGTATACATGGAAACAACAGCAACTAAAAGATTGTTCCATGCACCTCAAAATGTCCGATCTCTCGATTGCTGCCAGATTTAGTTTGTCGTCGTACCCCGGACTGTGAAAAAAAAGAAACATTATTGAGAAGCGAGAACAGTACTAACATCCATTTTGAACACGCTCCTTAAGTTGGTTACACGCGTATCTATTTGCATTCAATATACTGTCAGTCTCAAAATCTCCAAGCCCTCTTTCCTCATTATATCGCTCAGAAATTTCAGCTCTCACTTTCTGGTTGTAAAATTTTATTTGCCATCCGTGATACACGCTTGGGCGATCATGTCTCGAACTGACTGGGCAGAAGATTATCCTGCAGTAGGTTTCCATTGCTTTCTGCGGTAGACTGGTTGCCTGCCAAGGTTATAGAACCCAGTCTGTCCTGTTATTTAATCTATAACTGGAGGGAAGAGACGGGTTAATATTTTTTCCAAGGGTATTTGTGCGTAAATGAATGCGAGGAATTCAGCTGGAATTCGAACTTGGCTCCCCGATTCCTCGTTCCGAGTCGATATCCACTGCACCACGACGCACATCCAGAGAACATTAGCAAACTGAAAAAGAAAACTTCGCATAGATGTTGAAGGCTATTCAAAATCTACATATATGTTCATCTCTTTCTGTATCACGTAATAAAACAATCCTTCCTCCCCATTGTCTGTTCTGCCTAAAGACAACATTTTCAGGGCCTGGACAGAAAATACCAAAATATTGTTTTCTTCATTGCATGTGTAAGCCATATTTTGCAGCTGGTGAATTCCAGTCAGGAATGTAAATGCAATGCAGTTGACTGAATGCACAAGAACAGAAGCTGAAGGAAAATTTATACGGCTTCTGAGACTTCTGAATCGTTGTGCAAAACATGACACTGGCAAGCAATGCATTAGGGTAATAATTAAATTTCGCGGTGAGATCCTTTGAAAATGTTCACGTTGTTGTATTAGCTTCTGGTGGAGTAATGGTTAGCGGCTAGGGTTGAGTATTCATAGATCCGAGTTCGAATTCCAGTCGGGTTCATTACATTAACTTACGTGCTAATACCCATGAGAAGTGTATGAATCCATCCCTTCAATAGCAAGACAGACTGGTTTCTATAGCCTTTAGTGCAACCAAACTGGGAGAAGTAGAACATGAATTCAAATTATCCTTGAGAGGATTGGGCTCCGTCAGACCATCTTGCCCAAATAATTACCGCTTCTATTGTTTAAAAAGTCCAAATATATATATATATATATATATATTCATTGCACTAGTCTCTTTCTGCGATCACGTTGGTAATATTTAGGGACAGCTCTTTAGGACCTTTATGTTCAAACTATTATATGGTCAACTTCGAAAACAAAATATTAAATTAAAAAATAAACCCAGCATTCATTATTGATGACATGTTCATCCAAACTAAATATGCTAATGACATCATCGAACGTTGAAAAAATTTAAAAGTTCGGTTTCAAGTTCACTTATAACCAAAGATAAATTAAAAAAAATCCATTTCTAGATATTTTCATTGATTATAAAAATGAATAATTTTAACATATCTTTATATAAAAAAATATACTAGTTTTATGTTTTGCCTTGTAAATTACAACAGTGAATGCCCTGGAAAATATAAAACTGCTGACATGTAAATAAAAATCAGATATCAGCTTACATAGGATATACAACAACCATTCTTTGGCGGCGACTCACCTGCCGCCTATCAGACCAGAGTGCCATTAGACAACACAATAATAAGCAACATTAATAACCTAAAAGAAAGAGCTAACCTCATTGCCTCATAAAAAATAATTTTCCTTAAATATTCCTCTTTATTATCATAAAAAAACAGTTGTGTATATATATATATATATATATATATATATAAAGGTCATTTTGTCTTTTTGCTTTGATAAAGTCCATCACAGGACGAAACGCGTAGGCGATTTAAAAAACAGTTTTTCCTCTTGTTTTTATTTTATTTAACCATCTTGTCCTTAATCTCAGATCATAACTGAGTATATATATATATATATATATATATATATATTCGTCTATGTGCCATGCCCCTTCTAGTGGCTCTTAGCACGCCTTCTCCTGTTACACCATACAACCCTCGTTCCGTCATCCACCTGATTAGGTCCCTCAAATATGCTATCTGTTGCTTTCTCCTGTCTTTTTTTCCCTCTATCTGACCTGTTAGTATTAGGTGTTCCAAATCCTCCTTCCTCATTGCATGTCCCATAAACTTTAACTGTCTCTTCCTGATGTTCAGTATTAATTTCCTTTTCGTTTCCATCATTTCTAAGACCTCATCATTACTCACATGCTCGATCCATGATATTCGTAGCATCCTTTATAGTCATGCCAATTTCAACGCTTCGTGAAGACAAATTTATCGTGTCCTCACTCGTCAGGGCTTATTTTTCATCTCCTGTTGTGTTCCCGTTTCATTCTTATTTATATGCAGCTTGGTGTAATGTATTTATTTTTTTTGCATATCACATACCAAAATATAAAATTACACATTTCGGACTAAGACGTCATTGCTCGAATCGAGGAAATAGCCTTGAACATTTCTCAGGCTCAGGCGGATGAGGTATGATGGAAAGTGAGACAGACATTGAAGAAAGCCAAGCCGCCCAAATCAAAAATGACAAAAGAGGAGGGACTGGTAATCAAGATCCTACAGAGGAATGAGAACGTCATCATACTACCCACTGACAAAGGCAATGCAACCGTAATGATAGACAAAGCAGAATACACCGAGAAACTAAAAGATCTCATTAGAAAGGGTAGCTATAGCCAAGTAAAGAAAAGACTCTACGTTGAAAATAGAACGACAGCTGTCACAGATCCTAATCAAGAACGAGGATCACTTTCAGCTTAGGACACACAGACAGTTGTCTCAACGCTACAGCAAACTACCTTCCATGTATCGTCTACCAAAGACGGAATTCCGCTCAGGCCGATTGTTAGTAGCTAAAGCGCTTTATGCCACCAGCTGTCGCTTCCCTGTGGATATAATTGACCCACTTAGCGGAAAGTCATCATATGTCCAAAACTCCGCTCATTTCTTGGAAATAATCTAAGATGCTCCCATCCAATGTAACCAGATGCTGAGCGTGGATGTGTTGAGTTTTTTTTACCAAGGTACTCACGGTGGAGGTGCTAGTGATAATCAGTGATAGACTGGCCTTGGATTCAACTCCAGAAGAATTTAACCACTAATTAACATCATGGAGATGCTGACTTTCTGCATACAAACAACACAATTCAGAACGAGATCAGACATATATCGGAAGGATGAAGGCTTAGCAATGGGCTCGCTATTATCACCTTCATTGGCTAACATTGAACAATTAAGATTGTAAGACTCACCTTCGCAAAAATATTTTCCAAGCGTCAATTACACAGACAAAAATAAACAGGGTTGTAACTCAATACATGTCCCTCTCTTTGGAAGTCATAGGGTGGATATTGTGCTGAATATTTATTGAGCACAATATCCACACTGAAATCATCAGCAAATCCGAACCTACACAATGAACTTGCCTTGATATCAGAGTGGAACCTTCCAGGCTGTTTTATAAACCACCTACCCGGGAGAGTTGGGATTTTCAGATTCAACTACAGTCGATTACTATCTACTAATTCTACAAATATATACATGGAATACTTCGAAAAGATGGCATTAAAATCCACAGCACAAAAGACTATGGCTGAGATACGTTAATTAATCCTTCATATTCTGGCCCCACCACGAAGCAGTCCAGATGCTACTGGACCATACGAACTCAATAAGTCAATAAGATCATCCATAGAGTTCACAATGGAAAAGAGAACGACAACAAACTAGCATTACTAGATGTACTAATATCTCGAACAGTAAGTGAGGTCATGACATCCTTATACCGCAAACCAACATTCACCGGACAATACCCCAACTTCAACTCTCTTCACCCATATAGCGTAAAGAAAGGGATCGTCCGCTGCTTGCAACGTCGTGCAAAAGTCACAAGCGCCAACACAAAGACATATGAACAAGAAATGGTCGATATAAGCAACTTAACAGCTTCCCAAGGTACATGACAACAGCTCCAACGAACTTTTAAATGAGCGTTCATCAGAATAACACCTCTCAGAAAACGACCTCGGGGTAAGGGGTTATCGGAGAAAATACAAAGGTTCATAGAACATCAGGACGAACTTCAAAACACCTCGCAGATATCTCTCCCTGGTAAGACCCCTAATAGAAGAGAACATTACTAAGAACTGCGTGTACGCAATTTCCTGTAGTCGTGAAAAGAAACATAAAGGAGAAACGAGCCACCGTCTTAAGGTAAGGAAGTTAAAATAATTGATAAAGTAAACAAATGGAAACTACAGAAACTTACACACAAATCTCTTAAGCCAGTCAAGCATAAACATTAATACAATATGGCAGCCAGTAATACGGGGTGCTATAGAAGATCATTAGCTTCAAATATTGCAATATGAAAACTGGTAAAAAATAGTTACTAAATGGTTGAGGTTAACAAGGTCAAGAAATTCATACACTGATGGAGTCAAGAACACATAGCCGGTAGATACAGACTTTGGTTAGTTCCAGTGACTTAAACAAAAGAATTGTGAGTTCTCGTTACAGCAGATAACTATATAGCGTCTGGAAGTGGCATCGCACATGAAATGAGAATTATTTACCCCAGTGATCGAAATAAAAGTTTGGGTTAAAAATTCCTAGCACCTGAAGAAGGGCGAAGCGAAGAATAGCGGAAACTTCATAAACATGGCAAGAATTTCAATAATATATAAAATCCGAACAACCGAACAGTATATATATGTGTGTGTGTGTGTGTGTGTGTGTGAGAGAGAGAGAGAGAGAGAGAGAGAGAGAGAGAGAGAGTGGGAGAGAGAGAGAGAGAGAGAAACCTAATCCGTACACATAAAGTCTCTGATCTGTTTGGTCACCACTTGACTTATCTATTTATACATGATACGTTGGCCATCAAAAAAGCAAACGGATCACAAGTTTATTCGCCTGAAGAGAGTCAACTTTAGACTCGAAACCCGTGTAGCGTCACAAATATCATTATTGGACACTTAATGTATCATACAAAAATCAAGTAATATAAATAATAATAATAATAACAACAATAAATCTACACTTTAAACAAAATATTCACGGCTTCTCGCACATTATATATATATATATATATATGTGTGTGTGTGTGTGTGTGTGTGTGTGTGGTAAGTTTAAATAACAGAGAATAAAAGAGCAGATGGCAATCCCACAGTATGAAAAATATATAAGTCAGTCAGTTAGTTAAGTGCCATACGTGATACACGCTTGGGCGATCATGTCTGTCAATCTGTCCTGCTATTTAACCCATAACTGGAAGGAAGAGACGGATTAATACCTTTCCCCAAGGATATTTGCGCGTAAGGGAATACAATGGATTCAACTGGAATTCGAACTCTGCTCCCCTGTTTCTCGTTCCGAGCCGATATCCACTGTACCACAACGCACATCCCAAATATATAAGACAATTCGCATATTTGGTAATCCAGAAGCTGCACAGTCAGCACACAGCCTACAAAAGGAAGAGAAAATTAATCGGGTAAATATACAATAAAAGTGAGAGGTGTAAAGCACGGATGTGTCTTCTAACGCATACACCATGGGTCAGCAAAATTTATTCACGGAGTGCCAGATAAAAGCAAGAAGGACGGGCGCAGGTCGGAAAATTGTTCAATACAGTGCACGGAAAACATAAAAAATAAAAGCAAGAAACGTATTTATTTACGAAACAGATATCAAAGAAAGCGACATCAGCAACAAAATAGTTACATCACATTTAATACGCACGTGTGTTCTGTGAAAAACTTCTCTACCCGGCGTTTACTTTTAGAGAAACTAGTGGAGAAAGGCAAGAAGAAAGGGCTAAACACCAATCAATTGTGAAAATGCTTTTTTCTTCTTCTATGTACCTTGTCCTTTCAGGTCGTAGGTGATCATGTTCTTCCACGCCTCCCTATCCCTGGTGGCTCTTAGCACGCTTTCTCCTGTTACACCACGCAACCCTCGTTCCCTCATCCACCTGATCAGGTCCTTCAAATATGTTATCCGCTGCTTTCCTCTGTTTATTTTCCCCTCTATTTGGCCTATTGGTATCAGGTTCTCCAAGCCATCCTTCATCATTGCATGTCCCATGAAATTTAGCTGTCTCTTCCTGATGCTCAGTATTAATTTCCTTTTCGTTTCTATCCTTTCCAAAACCTCATCATTGCTCACATGCTTGATCCATCATATCCGCAACATCCTTTTGTAGAACCACATTTCAGTTGCTTCAAGTTGTTCCTTCATCTTAAATTATGTTGTCAAGCATTCACTGCCGTATTGAAGAACTGACATCACATAGCAATCCAGTATTCTCTTCTTTGTTTCTAGTGAAATTTTCCTGTCTCTTAATACTCTACTCAGATTCTGGAATGCATCTTTCGCCATGCCAATTCGCCCCTCGGGTCTCTGTTTCGGACTTCTGTTAGAAAACTTCGCAGGTATTGAAATGTTTGTACCTGCTTGATTTTAGTATCCCCAACCTGTATTTGGCATTTTGGGCAGCTCTTTTTGCGTATGATCATGCATTCGGGTTTCTTGCAGTTTATTTGTCGTACTTTCTTGTCACTCTCCTCTGTTACTTTCTGTAGGAAGTCTTATAGTGTCCTTTCCGCGTCTGCTATCAGCACTGTATCATCTGCGTACCTTATGTTGTTCAAAATGTGGCCTCAGGTGACGAAATCTGGCATACCATCTAGGGTTCTCAAAATAGTCTCGCTGTACAAGTTGGATAGATCCGGTGAAAAGATACATCCTTGTCTTATACCTTTTCTATCTTTGTCTATCTGCTGAATTCGTTACCTGTCCGTATGCAGGCCGTTTGCTGCCGGTAGAGATTCTTGATTACTCTTATGTCTTTCCCAAATATGTCAATTCTTTGTGGCATATTTTGTCGAATACCTTTGCATAATCGATGAAACATAGGTAGACGTGCTTCTTTATTTGTATTGCCCTTTGGGAGAGCATCCTAATCGTAGATATGGCGTTTCTTGTTCCAGTGTCCTTGACAAAACCGTACTGTTCTTGTCCTATCTCTGGCCTGATTCTTCTTCTCGCTCTATTCATCAGGATCCTGACTATCAATCAGTTGATAGTAAAAAGAACAGACAAACATGCAAATTGGAAATTCGAGATACCAAAATCAAACCAGTCCAAGCGTTTAAATAATCGGGAAATGTTCGAACAGAGGACGAAGAGTGCGAAACGAAAATCTGCTGTCTCATTAGAATAACAAAAGATGCCTTCCTAAAACAAAGGACAATCTCCTTACAGAAGAGACGTAACTCAACATAAATGTAGATGCTAAGAATACTATAGATAAAAGTTATGAGCAACAACAAAGTTTAAGAGAAAATGGAAACAAAACAATATATATATATTGTTAAATATAAGAGACAATGAATGTCTATTATGTTTAATCATGAGCCGTTCTAAACGTCGTATTTTGACTTTAATTTCAATTGAAAATAAAGACAAAATTTCTCCAACATTTAGATAATTTTTTATTAATTTGGTTCTAAGCTTTCGGCTCACATGAGCCATCTTCAGAGAGGTTATTAAGACGGTAACTTAAATGTTGTAACGTAAATGTTGTTTAATTGTACTCTGATCAGAGTACAATTAAACAACATTTCCCAGAAAAAACATAAACATGTAGGTAATATCAGACAGATTTTAGTCAACAATACAATAATCCTTACTCATACACACAGTGAAAAGAACCTTCAGATATTGGAGGCCATGTACATTAAATCCAAATAACCCACACTTAATAAGATCAAGTTTAAATCTGGTCATAACACATTACACTGCATTTGAATACATGGTTCTGTTGTCATTTCGCGCTATCACGCAGTGTGACGTCATAGAACCGCATTGCAAATTTGCGAACTGCGTTTGTTATTTTTGGTAACTATTGCCGTTGCCTAGAGGAGTTTTATGTCAACACCATATAAAATCGTCGGTGATGGTAGATGTTATTGTGTTACCGTCTTAATAACCTCCCTGAAGATGGTTCCTGTGAGTCGAAAGCTTAGAACCAACTTAATAAAAAATTCTCCAAATGTTGGAGAATTTTTGTCTTTATTTCAACTGAAATTAAAGCCAAAATACGACGTTTAGAACGGCTATATAAAATCCGAACAACCATAGGCATTCATTGTCTCTTATATTTAACAGTATATGTTTAAGAAATTATTTGCTGCGTCGATACACTATATATATATATATATATATATATATATATATATATATATATATATATATATATATACTACCGGGCATAATTATTCGGCCATCCCCGTGTTTTAAAAAATGTATTTCATACTAATTTTTAGTATTTATTTTCAAGTGAACAATTGTAAATGAACATTGAATGGTTCTTTTGTTAATACTGCACAAAAAACAAGTGCATCAAATGAATTTATAAATATTTAAGAATTACCTATATTGCAGTTTCATTAATGAAAGAATGAAGAAAATTTAGGGTGATTCGGACGAGTTCATCTTTGCTTTCTTGCCTTGTAAAATTTTGCAAAAGAACCATTTTATTTTTAGTTGGCAGTCCATACTAAAAAAAAGTATAAAATACATCATTACTTTTAAAAAACTAGAGTTTCCTAATAATAATGGCCGGAAGTGTATATATATTCAATTCATCATGTATTCTTAACACAGCAATTTTAAAATTAATAATCAATGAATTAAATTAATATTATTTGTATTATAATGTAAAAAAGTGTATTATAATACACATTGCAAATAGCTTTTTCTGATCTTCATCAACAATCTCCCTGATGTAATCACATCTTAAGTAGGCATTTATGCTGGCCACACAACTATTTACTCCTGCCTCCATAGGGATGCTGCCTAGGCTCACAAAGCAAACTTTGCCGCTGATCTTGAAAAGGATCTCCAATCTGTGGTGGACTGAAGTAAGAAATGACTCGTAAAATTCTTAATACTTCCAAAACGAAGCTGCTATCTTTAAAACACCAGAGACAACCGCTCCTACGCCCTATCAATGGATCAGGCTAGTTTCCCTGAAAGGAAAACAGTGCGCCTCCTCGGTCTAAATATATCATCCGACCTCAAGTGAAATGACTTCATTGAATCCATAGCTAAATGTGCTGCTCGAAAGGTTGGTTCTCTTTGTAGGGCCAAGAATCTTTTCTTGTCTAAATCCATCTTGCACGTATATAAATATACCATCCGCTCATGCATTGAATATATATATATATATGTCGCAGCTGATCAGGAACCTCTGCTATTCATCTTGGTATTCCTGAAAATTGATCCTGACCTAGTAGCTCAACTCCAGTCATTTTCTCACCGACGTAATGTGGCCTCCGACTGTCTACAGATACTTTCACGGCCTCTTCCCCAATGAGCTTAACTCCCAGGTGTCCCCTCTGCATGAATTTACTCGAGCTACTAGACTAACGGCTGGGTCCCACCCTTTTACAGTGAAACCAATCAAATGTAACCGTAAATTCTACTCAACCAGCCTCTTTGCTCGCATTTCCTCCCTGTGGAATATCCTTCTGTACAATTGCTTCCTTGACAACTACAATCTCCAAAAATTTAAATGCAAGATCAACTGCCATCTGTTATCTTCTTGACTCACATCTTTTCCATGACAACCCTTGTATTATGTTCTTCCTTCCCACTCCACATTCATGCAACTCTCTTCACACCTGTATTCTTATGCTTTTCTTACTCATTCCCTGTCTCCCTTGTAACTTGTGCCTCTTTCTTATCACTCTCCTCTAATGTCACCCCCTGCTCACTAGTGGCAGCTCTACCTTGCATGGAGTTAAATGATTAGAAAAAACAACTATTACTGAAGTTTTAATTAAAAACTAAATGATTAAATTTACTATTTCCAGTAAATAAAACACTCTCGAGTATTTCAAACAGGAATTATAGTAATTGGATGCTAAAATGTTGAAATAAAAAAAAATGTTCTCAATTTTTCGGCCGTTTTTGAAGGATTAACACATTTGTAAACAAAGGAATTACCTTTTGTTTACAATCTATTGTTTTTTTTCTCATTTTTTAATCATTAGTAAAAGTAGTTGCTTGAGGTATAACTTAGTATGTACCTTCGACTGGGCAATTGTCTTTGATTCTACAGTTACAGGAAGGTTTACTATCTATTTGGTGATTTTTATAAAGTTTATCTAGTATTTTATTATCAAATGAGTTAATGAAGTTAATAATGTGGCTAGTATAAGTGCAGCTAATTTTTAATGTTTTTCTATTAAGAAAAAATATTACTTACTGTGTTCTTCTGGTTCAAATGTTTGACGATCAATTTTAGAAGGTCAGTCAGTTAAGTGCTATACGTGATACACGCTTGGGCAATCATGTCTCGAAAGAGAAATGACTGACTGGGCTGAAGATTTTCTATCCTGCTATTTAAAGTATAGCTGAAGTGAGAAGAGATGGACTGTAATAATAATTAGTGGGGGATTAGTTTATTACTTCATAACAATAGAAAACTGATCCCCCACTTTATGTCCAGTAGAAGCTTTACTTATGTTTCCAACTATTATCTTCATTCAGTCAGTTAAGTGCCATACGTGATACACGCTTGGGCGATCATGTCTCGAAAGAGAAATGACTGACTGGGCTGAAGATTTTCTATCCTGCTATTTAAAGTATAGCTGAAGGGAGAAGAGATGGTCTGTAATAATAATTAGTGGGGGATTAGTTTATTACTTCATAACAATAGAAAACTGATCCCCCACTTTATGTCCAGTAGAAGCTTTACTTATGTTTCCAACTATTATCTTCATTCAGTCAGTTAAGTGCCATACGTGATACACGCTTGGGCGATCATGTCTCGAAAGAGAAATGACTGACTGGGCAGAAGATTATCCCGCAGTAGGTTGCCATTGCTTTCTGCGGTAGACTGGTTGCCGACCAAGGCTATAGAATCCAATCCGTTCTATTATTTAACCCATAACTGGAGGGAAGAGACGGATTAATACCTTTCCCAAGGGTATTTGCGCGTAAGTGGATGCATGGAATTCAACTGGAATTCGAATCTCCGATTTCTCGTTCCGAGCCGATATCCACTGCGCCACAACGCACATCCTTTAGAAGGTAATGGTCAATATTAATATTAGAGAGTTGGCAGAAAGCGGGTGATTGAACCCTATTACTTTTCTTCTTCTATTCTTAGTTTTATTTATTCCGATAGCTTTGAAGAATTCTAATTAGAATAATTCCTGTCTAATACCTTTTTAAGGGCGTCATTTTAAAGAGTTTTATTTTCAAAATATTTTTCCTATTGGAAGATAATTTATTGATCCTGGCATTTACAATCACAGGAATTTGTTTGATTGTTTGGTGGGAGAGGTTGATGCTGACATTAATGTTGTTTGGGGTTTCATCTCATTTTTTGAGAGAATCTAAATGTTTCATTTGACAAATTTAAAGTAATACCTAAGAAGTTCACAATTTTAAGATTTTTCATTTTAAATCCGAGTAATTTGAAAGCCCTGATGACTTTCTTTTGTACCTGAGAGGATAGTGAACCAATACTATTACGGATAACAGATCGTCATTTCTATATAAACCAAACTGTTTGGAGTCAAATATCCTATTAAGGGTGTTTAAAATGTAAATTATCACTAAGCCTGCAATTCAAATCAAATGCACCCAACTGGACATCGAATTTATCGCAGTGGCTTAAAAACATTATTAAAAAGCATTATTAAAAAGCATTATTATCAAGTAGCATTATTATGATATTCTAGAGATTAATGTAACCTTTGATTCTTCATCATTTACATAGTTCTTGGTAAAACTAAAGTTATTAAATAGCAGGTTTTCTATATGGAGAAGTAAAGGTCTATAAAATCGAATTTAATAAAGGTTGCCTTATCTTTGTTTTTAATGCTATTGAACCATTTAATAGTGTCAGAAAAATCTTTCCATAAATTGTTAAAAGATGATTTTTGTATGATGCCAACTATTTTTTTAAATTATATCTTTTGAAATAACTCTTGGCTCAGATTTGGAGAGGTTAATCAATTTAGTTTTGAGTTAATTATCGAATTTTGATTTGTGATCTTTGTAAAGTCAGTATGCATTTTTCATGTTGATTTTGTCCATTGTTATTTCAATATTAAACTTACTTGCAAATTCAGTCATATCCTAGTTAATTTTGGAAAAATATCTCATGATCCTTGTAAACTTTCTCAGTACTGGAATTTTTTTCAGAGAAATTCCTGATAGCGGGAGGGGCTGATGTTGGTTTTTGTAGATGTTTTCGGATTTGTCCGCTCTGGTCAATAAGTCATGAGATTTTTTAATTTCTGCAATGTCTTGTTTTATTTTGTGTAGGAATTTGTTAAACGATTTTCGTAACCTGATGTTCTTGACTAAGTTGAACATATCCGCTTCAAAGTGGTCTAGTAGTTTATTGCTAGGGGTATTTTTGGAATTTCAGGTAGTAGTTTTTTCTAGTGTGTCAAAATAATGTAGGTGGAAAATGGGCCTTCCATTTTAGTCTCTTTAAGAAGTCAATAATTTAATCCTTGACTGATTGGCAGAAAGAATGCAAAGATATCTAGGGAATATTTATTAGTGAATATACCTAGGGAAAATTTCTCCATTTGTAGGGTAAGATCCATGTGTAAATGAGGTTTTCAAAACAGGAATATACCTGAGAGAGCTCAACTTAAGTTTATAATGAGTAATGTATTTAATGATATCAAGTCTGTAAACAGAGTGAATAAATGAAAAAGTTCTATTAAATATAAAATATTAAGAGATAAATATGTACAAGCTCATTGACTATTTTCTAGAGCAATATGATATACATAAAGGAAAACATCACATCCAAAGTGGTTAAAAACCTACAATTTATATCGACAGGTGTATAAACTTACCTTTTCAGAACACGGTTTCATTTGGTTTAACATTCAAAATAATTTTTAGAAAATAGGAATCCAAGTAACATAATCTAGAATAGAAACCTTTAATGTTATCTTGTTAGGGTCATAAAGGTTAGGGGAGAAAAATTTAATGTATTAAGTGTGGTGATTGGACAGAATGAATCAACACAAATCAAGTACACACACACACAAACACACACAAATATACGCACACAAATAAACTTATATATATATATATATATCAGGAAGTTCGAATTCCTTTTGAATGTCCTGCATTTACTTACCCTCTAATATCCTTCCCTCCAGTTATGAGTTAAGTAACAGAATAGAACAGGTTCTGGCAACCGGTCTAGCGCAGCTTGTAGTGGCAAACTGTTCCGGGATAATTAAAATCCTAAGGTCTATAGTGTGCTTCATCTGTGGCATTTATATGCACCGACTGAGTGTATCAATAGTTTCGAAAAGTGTGGATGATTCTGCACAAGCCTTCATCACTTTAATAAAATGACTTATGTGGGTCTTCCGGCGGTGTATTTTGTTTCATAACTGAAGTAATTAGGCTGGAAAGTCCATTATATATACTGGTTAGTCTTTTTTCCTGTGTCTTTTTTTTAGTTTCCATCTTTACAAAAATGTCTGTAAGTATTAAATTTAATATATTTCTTGCAATAATACGCTTTTGTATCACCAATATATATATATATATATATATATATATATATATATATATATATATATAGATAGATAGATAGATAGATAGATAGATAGATAGCGCGAAATGACAACAAAACCATGTAGTCAAATGCAATGTAATATGTTATTTCCGGTTTTAAAGTTGAGCTATCCCGCGGTGCGACGTCATAAAACCGCATCGCAAACTTAAGAACTGCGTTTATTATTTTTGGTAACTATTGCCGTTGCCAAGCGGAGTTTTATGTCAACAAAAATAAAATCGTTGGTGATGGTGGATTTTATAATATTTCAGTTTAAACAACCTCTCTGAAGATGGCTCATGTGAGCCGAAAGCTTAGAGGAAAACCAATAAATAATTATCCAAATGTTGGAGAATTTTTGTCTTTATTTTCAACTGAAATTAAAGCAAAAAATACGACGTTTAGAACGGATCATGATTAAACATAATAGACATTCATTGTCTCTTATTTTTAACAGCATATGTTTAGAAAATTACTTGCTGCCTCGATATACTAAATATATATATATATAATTTTGAATTAAAAGTATATTGCGACACGGAATTTTTATGTTTCATCAGGCAAAGTTGGATGTTGGTTGTTTTTTTTACTTTTCACAACTAACATCCAACAATTCCTTATATCTCGAAACAGACCGTGTCACAATGTACATTTAATTCATAATTATATGATTATATTATGCTCTAATATATTGAGCACTCTTTATAATAAAATAAATGCCAGCGAACTCCAAATCGTAAAACCTTGGGACCTCTTTACCCGGATATATATATATATATATATATATATATATATATATATGAATGTGTGGAGTAGGATGTTTTATGTTACAATTAATTCATTTAATTTAAATTTTTATTAGCTGAAAGGAATGTCATATTTGTTTTGATGATAAACGAAAAAAAATACGTTTAAAATTCAGTCTAAAGAACTTTAGATAAACATGTTTTTTTTTTCATGAAAAATACATTTACATTGTAAATAACACTAAATCAGATCATATAATTTGCACGTCTTCAGTTAGTGAGCGTAGAAAATACACTTCACAGTCGATGATTTGAGCATCTAATTTGAGTGTCTCTGTGATAAAACTATAAATATTTACTATTGTCATTGGTGCGAGAAGACATCAAAGACGACGTCGACAAATATTTGCGACAAAAGTCTTCTCGTAGCAATTAAAAGCTTTTATGTAAATTATGTTGGTGCACACATATGTAGTTTAAAAGATTATTTTTATAAAAGATTATTTTTTTCCGGTGTGTAATAAAAGTCTTTTGAAGAAAGTTTGCCGAAGGATATTTTTTTTTTTTTGTTATGGGAAGGTGTTGCGCCGTTGAGTTACTAATTTCAAAGAAGAAAAACGCCGAAAAAAGATAATTCATTCATCTATTCCTTTATTGCGTTGTGGTGCAATGAATATCGGCTTCGAATGAGAAATCAGAGAAGTGAGTTCGAATTCCAGATGAATTCGTTATATTAACTTACGCACGAATGCCATTTGGAAAGATATTAATCCAGTGTATTTTTTTTTTTTTTTTTTTTTTTTCTCTAGCAATGGGTTGAACCGGATGTGCGTTATGATGCAATGGATATCGGCTCGGAACGAAAAATCGGGAAGCCGAGTTCGAATTCCAGTTAAACTCCTAGTATTCACTTACGCGCAAATACTCTTGGGAAATATATTAATCCAGTCATTTTTTTTTTGTTTTTTCTCTAGCAATGGGTTGAACCGGAGGTGCGTTGTGGTGCAATGGGTATCGGCTCGGAACGAAAAATTGGGAAGCCGAGTTCGAATTCCTGTTGAACTAGTATTCACTTACGCGCAAATACTCTTGGGAAAGGTATTAATCCGTCTCTTCCCTCTAGTTATGGGTTAAATAACTGGACATATTGGGTTCTATAACGTTTCCTGGCAACCAGTCTACCGCAGAAAGTAATGACAACCTACTGCAGGATAATCAGCTGTCCACTTAGTCATGTCTCTTTCGAGACATGACCTCCAAGCATCACGTATGGTACTTAACTGACTGACTGATGGGTTGAATAGAAGGGCAGATTGAGTTCTATCTCCTTGGTTGTAAGCCAGTCTACTGCAAAAAGTAATAGCAACCTACTGTAGGAAAATTTTAATGACGAAAGAGTCATGATCGCCGAGCGTGTATCACGTATGGCAATTAACTGAGTGACGGATTCCTTTAGCCCATTTTGCGCCACTCTGGTCATTATTCCCCTTGCTCTAATTCTGGTTCATGATGACACTAAAGGCAAAATAATACAATGGATTTCCGGTTCATTTTGCATCGGGGATGTTGAGGTTACCCTGTCCCTCCGCTCATAAGTTAAAGAGGTAGAAAATACAAAGCAGTAGGTTTGAATTTGCTTTCCGCTAGATTGGTTGCCAATCAAGGCTATAGAGCTCAGTATGTTCTGTTATTTTTCCCATAGCTAGGGATAGAAGAGATGCATTCATACCTTTCCAAAGAGTATTAGAATGTATTAGCACGTACCCCATCCATCCTCTCAGAAATTAAAGATGGAAACAGAAAAGTAGTAGGTAGTTTGATTTCGATGTTTTCCTTCTCGCAGACTGGCGTTAACATATGAAACCTGTGCGTTGCCCAGACAACATACATCCCGCTCTTGGCTGGCTGTGACGACAATATCCAAATAAATGCAGGGAAAGGCTTGACTGCAAGAGTTACCAGAAAATTGTCAATTTTAACAACCAACCACCATCGGGTCTACACTCCGGGTTTTCACTCTGAATTTACACCCTTGATGTTTTTCCGTGTTTTGGATATGGCTGTAAGGTTGCAGAGATTTTAATTTAGGCTTTTCCTTCCCCTTCATCAATGTTTTTCAAAAGCACACCTAGGAGCAAGTAAAAATATAACGTTAACAATTTTTTTTTAATGTCATACAGTTAAATATAATGTTAAATGTTTTGAAATAAAACATGGCTTTAAAAAATACACGCACAAATAGGAACTTTATGTATATTTTTCTATTCGAAAATTTGTGTAGCTTATTTCGGTTTAAACCTCTGCCTAGTGTTTTTTTTTTCACGATTTCGTCTTTGCTTAGTCGAGTGTACGATAGGCAGACACTCATTTTTTCTTCACTTATGCGTAGTCATTCTGGCTTCTTATTTTTCATGTTATGAAAAGTCCAGTTTACATTAACAAGAATTAGAAAATTGCTATAAAACTTACAAAGCTATTTTATATTTTAGTTCATGTGGGATATTCTTTTTGTACTGGAATCCAACATGTATACATGGGTCGAATGTTTTATTTTGAGATTTCGATCAGTAAAAATGGTGGCCAGTTCTTCTTCACGTCATTGAAGTCCAATATTAGAAGTAAAATTTACGAAGAGACGTCATTTTCATTTTATACGAATTTCAGAGTAATATACTTAAAAAAATTTAGAAAAGTGTTAAATCAAATGCCCAATGCTGCATATTGGAAACTTTTAATATATTAATTCATAATTCAATACAAATGTTTGAATTTTGACTTAAACTGAGAATTTTGAATACATTTATATGAAAAATAGGTTAATATTCAATTATTTCAATAAAGAAAAATTAATAAAAGTTAAATTAGAAAACGTTTTGTGTAAGTCTAAGGCAGTGTTTTAAGTAGGTACCTACACTCATTTTCGATATCTAAATTTTAAATTGAATTTTTAAAAATAAAAAAAGTTGTTTTGAAAATTTTAATTTAATTTTAAATGATCAACTTTACTATTTCTACTGAGCAAAATATTCTGGTGTATTTCAAATAGAAATTATTTTGATTGGAATCTATTTTTCAACTTTTTTTATCTTTCAAGTTTTGGGTCATTTTTAAGCGATCGACACATTTGTAAAGAAAAGTTAATTCTCGGTTTTAAAAATGTTGCAAAAATAAGATATACATCTGTGACACATTATTTTCGAAAAATAAACAAATTTTATGTTAAACTAATCAGATTCACACAAGTATTACCTATTTATAGTGTGAAATTTAGAATAAAAACTGTTTCTTATTAACAGAGTTAGATATTTTGACCTGTCCGCTGTAGATCAAACGTGTTGACAAGTTGTTGATTAGAGATAAGATAAGTGTATGGCGTTCACAAGTGAGAAAATTGTACAATTTTTTTTTCAGTTAAGGGGAGGAAATTTTGACCTTTTAATTTGCACATAGAAATTACCATAGAAAAATATTTTAAAAACATGACGGCTAAACGATTTGTGTTAAACTTTGCAATTTTCGATAGGCAATATAATCTTCAATTATTAACTTAAAAATCCAACCGCAATAAATCTTTGAAGTATTTTAGATATATTTTTGAAGCTTTATAAATTATTTTTTCTTTTACTATTCGGAGCAGATTTTCGGAAACAGAGGCGAAATAAAAATAAAAAACGATGATTCATATTATTTAACTTTATATAAAATTACCGCAACAAAATAAAATTTATTAAAATTTCATGGATTTACGTGGAGCGGGGGGGGGGGTAACAGATTTAAAAATATATATTTTTACTAAGATTTTTTTAAAATAAAAAATTCTAAAATAATTTAATTCATTTGTGAATGAGTACTGAAGTTTTATTAAAATCCGACAAGTATTTAACTTTTGCGAGATTTTTCGAATTAATGTGTTTGTCACCGGAAAAAAAGTGAGTTATGTAATATTACATTTTCCATTGTAAACTCTAGTAAACTATTTAACCGCTGACTCAAATCAAATCGAGATTTTCTGCCAAAATTTTGAACATGTTATAAGAGATTAAATTATTTTTTTAAATAATTAAAAAATACTTTAGTCTTTTCTCTTAATAATAATATAAACGTTTTGATGAAAGAAGTTTGTTTTATTGGGGCCTTTTTATTCATACTATTCTGTTTTTTAGCGATTTAGTGAAGATACCTAGTTTCAAGTAGGCACCTTGAATAAAAATCGCTAAAACAGCATAGTATGAATAAAATAGGCCCCAAACTTAATAAAAACAAACGTTTTCCATCAAAATGTTTATATTATTATTAAGAGGAAAGATCAAAGAATTTTAATTATTTTTTTAAATTTTTTAATCATTTCTAACCCGTTCGAAATTTTGATTAAAATCTTATTTTATTTACGTCATTGCCTTCTACAACTTTTAACATTGATTTCTTTGCGTTTTTTTCCGCTGAAAATCCATTTATTTTGAAATTCTTGAAAAATCAAATAATTGTCCGATTTTAATGAAGTTTTCAGAACTATTCACAAATGAATGAAACTATTTGTGAAATATTTTCTTTAAGAAAATTTTGGATGATTTTTAAAAAAAAATATGTTACGCTTCCCCCACTCACTTAATTTCATGAAATTTTGCACAGAACCTTCTGATCCACTTAAAAGTTTTAATTTGTTAAAAGTAGGAGTCTTTGGAAACTGTAAATAACCTACTTTTTTTTTCTCAAATTAGTCCTATCTAAATGAAAATCTGCTCTGAATTGAAAAATAATGAATCCAATAAACCAATGACATTACTTAATTAGAAAAGCTTTTAATTGCTTTTGTAAATAAGTAATATTGGGGACATTATTGTCTGAAGAAATAAAAGTTTTCTGATGAATAATAAATTTTTACAACAGTCTTTTCAATTTTTTATATTTTAATCATAATAATTTATAATAGTTTAAAATCGTGTAAATTTATCTATTGGGACATCTATTAGGTGTAATATAATAATTAAGTGGAAACGAAAGTTACAAGTCCAAAATTGCAAAGATTATTAAACGTAGTTACGCTATTCTATTTTTTAAATAATTTTTATTTACTTAATACGTCCCTTATTTTTATGTATGGTTAACTAAAATTACCATGATTATGAAATGGTTACGTATTTAAGAGTTTTGTCCCTTCTCTTAGATTTATGAAAAATGTTATTTATGGTCATGCATAACAACCGTCATCGCTTAGTCATTCAACAATCCGTCAAACGTTCAATCAGATGGTCACGACCAATAATTGGTTGTATATTACTTTTTATGCTCGAAGTATTTCTTTAAAATCAGATTAATTTAACTTTCGATTTTCTAATTTTAATAAAATAAAGTGCCAGAAATCTTTTGAAATATTTTTAAAATCGATGAATTTTTGTTTGCTTACAAATTTCTTAAAATAAACAAAAATGACCACTTTTAATAAAATTTTAAGAAATCAAAATTAAATGCGACATCCCAATCTATATAATTTTTATTTCAAATATACCAGAATATTTTACTTCATGGAAATAATAAATTTAAACATTAATCTTTTAATTAAATCTAAAATGAAATCTTCAAAAATATTTTTTCATTTTAAAAATTTCATTTCTAAACTTAAGTATCTAAAACTTATGCCGAAACATTGAAAGTACCTTGTTTTAAGCAACTGCACCCCAAGGAGTAAATGTACATATGTCAGCACACATTGAAATTTTTTAAAGGGTATACATTTAAATATTATGAAATAAAACCATAGATTTTAAAAATACACAAATATGTACTTGTAACAGTAGGGAGATTGTTAATGTTTCTTTGATTCGGCCTTCTGTAATACATAACCGAACACCTTACAAGTATCAGAATTATCAGAAGGTTATCATCAGAAGGTTGGTTGTAGATTGGAATGTGTGAATTTTTTTTTTAATCATATCACCCCGAGCAAGGCGGTAACGCCACTGATGCGCAGGGGGCTACGTAAGAGTGAAAAGATTGGAAAAAAGAAAGCCGGAAACCACATCCTGAACAGAGAACAAGGGATTAGCATCTACACCTGTACAATTCCGTGGGTGGAATGTGAACCGGGCGATAGTTTAGTCTATCAACTCCAATTGAAAAAAAAAATGAAAAAGAAAAGTGAAAAGATTGGAAAAGAGAAAGCCGGAAACCACATCCTGAACAGGGAACAAGGAATGAGCCTCTACACCTGTACAATAGACGTGGGTAGAGTGTGAACCGGGCGATAATTAGTGTGGAAGAATAAAATATACATTTTATATGATTGAATAGAAATTTATTAAAAGAATAGAATAACAAGAATAGGTAGCAGTTGATGTTCAATGAGAAAGTTAAAGGTATCAAGAAATATTCGTAGTAATAATTTGTTGAAAAGAGTTTATTCGTATGTATGATTAGCGTTTGTTTGGTAGGAATGTCTCTTTGAATGGAGAAGAAGAAGTATAAGGAATCAGCACACGAGAAAGAAAGAGAAAGAGGACGAATGTCCGGGTTAGCTTAAAGCTCTCCTGTTTTTTTAGCTTGTCGTCTCTGTTGCTTCCATCCCTGACTGTATATCCGACGCTGACCGGGGCCTTTTTTAGTATTTAGATTTTTAACATCTACTTGCGAAATCCAGTTTCGACTTTTTCTCTAAGCACATAGTCAATCCTTTTTTCTTTGTGAAAAAAAAAAAAAAAAGGATTTCACACGTGATTGGGAATTTTTGTAAAAGTGAAGAAGATTGATTTTTATTCTTAATTTTCTATCCACCACAAACATTTCAATGTTTCTCTTCAACTCTCTGTGCAGTTTATTTAGTGCAGAATGTGTCTAGTGTTTTTTCGCGATTTTTTAAAAATGTTTGGTTGAATGTGCGATGAGAAAACCCTCGTCAGCTGTGCGTAATTTTTTCACTTCTCATCTTTGAAGTTATTTAGGCTTGAGAAGTCTAATGTACAATAAAAAGTTTAATACTTATTCGTTTATTCAAATACTGACATTCTATCAATCGTTTTTTTTTTTCACACACACAAATATATGTATGCCGTGGCAATATTTCTCGGCAAGCTTAACAGGATAATTTGAGAATCATCTAAATAAACTCCACTTATCCTTAGAAAATAAAAAAAATATGAATGGGGAAAGATAAAAATGCCAAAAGAATGTGTAAGAAATGAAAAATATTAGGGCAGAAAAAAAGCAAAAAATAAGTAAATAAATAAAAAAGAAAACAGATTTCTGGAATTGGTGTGAAAAAAAGATCTGGCAACTCTGATTACGAGTAACCTCTTTGATTCGTTTTGATTTGATCCATGTCTCATCTATGCGTTTTACTGTGACCTTTTCCCCTAAAGGTTGCTGCCTACGTCTTCCACAGTCATAACAGAAATCATTTCAACAATAGGAAATAATCGGTGTTTAGCATATGAGACTCCGACGGAATGGTTAATCTATAAAACAATTCGGAAAACGCATACTTTGACAGGCTTCGACAATTGACAGAAGTCATCAGTAAAATAATTTTATTTGAACATAATCTACATAAACGAAAGAAAAAACGATTCCTGGTAAGCTTACGAGCTCTTAAATAACTATGAAATACTCACAGATATTTATTTTTATATTTAAGATCCCTTAGAATTGGTAGCCCTGAATATCTATTTTTAATCATGTCTACTATCCTGATGTAGAGCAGCTAACACGCCTCTAGCGATCTCAAAAATGCAATGATCTGTGTAGTAGCTATGAAAATAATGACTCATAGCAGTCTAGGATTGACGATTACTATCGGACTGGGCTCTATGCGAATCAACCTCTCCTCTCTTCTACTATTTGTTGTCCTGTTTTCTGTTGTTTGTCTTACTTGTATTAGTATCCCTTACGAATATCGTGTTTTAGAAACTCAGCACATAATCTGGATATCGCCGAGCCACCCCGGAGATACAATATATCCAAAATATTTCATACTAACACCCTAGTGCAAATTAATTGAAACAAAAGGAATAATGTCTTCCTAGGATCTTTCTTTATCAATTGAGCTGTCATTGTCACTCGACTCCGGAGTTATTGACGGCTTCTCCTATGTAAATAGGATTCTAAGGTCCGAATCCTGCCGGAAGATAGATATTTTTCTCAAAAGATTTCTCAAATATTCAGGGTAAATTTTTGATTTGTTCCCCGAAGGCCTTTACCCCGTCGAATCATTCCTAAACTTCTTTAATTACGTGTAAATGTATATGCTGAAATCAAATCGATAATTGTTTATTGAAGAAACCTAGCCTTTTTCCTGTTATCAACCAGAAAAAATCGGACTATATCTCACCCCTTACCACCGTTCTCATATCTGATTCACCGCTGAATGACTTGAGGCGTAGGATACTTATTTCGGCCTGTTTACTTCCTTTGAGCAAATACTCTGCGATTTGTTTGGTTTTGGAACTCAATTTTTTGCGTAGTAATTGCAAAAAGGAAGTAAATGGGTCAAAATCGGCAAATTACGCGTGTAGTCATTCTGCAGTGAATAATATTTTTGAAGCGTGGTTACGGGGTGAGATAAACAGCGCAAAGAAGTTCGATATTTTTCTAGTTGTAAACTTAAAAAAAGGTAGGTTTCATCAATAAACAATTATCGATTTGATTTCAGCATTTACATTTGCACGGAAATAACTATGTTTTGGAAAGATTTGAGGGTGTAAAAGCCTTCGGAGAACAAATAAAAAATCTACCATATTCAGACTAGTGGATATACATATATATGTAAATGTACTGTTTAATTATAGAAAAAAAGTATTCACTCAAATACGAGTATCCATTAAAATAATGTTGAAAGAAAGAAATTTAGATAAATATGTTGTTTAATAACATTTCGTAACTTTCAATAAGATTCCGTAATATGCCTTTATGTGTTTAAGCGTAGAGTCAGATGGTGCAGAATTAATTAACGGCTGCATGGATATCTTTCCAGTAAACAAGAAGCAAAATTTATGTTGAATTTAGAAAGTTAATTTTTTATTGTAAAAATGAAAAAAAGAATTTTTGTTACCCAAAATTCTGTTAGAAGTAAAAGACTTCTTCAAAGAGACATGTCGTTGTACAGAGGGGAATATGCGTTCTGGTGCAGTGGATATCGACTTGGAACGACAAATCGGGGAGTCGAGTTCGAATTCTTTGCCTTCACTTACGCACAAATACTCTTGGGACAGGTATTAATCCATCTCTTCCCTCCAGTTATGGGTTAAATAATAGGGCAAATTGGGTTCTATAGCCTTCGTCGGCAACCAGTCTACCGCAGAAAGCAATGGCAATCTACTGCGGGATAATCTTCTGCCCAGTCAGTCATGTCTCTTTCGAGATATGATCACCAAATCGTGTATCATGTAATTGCATTTAAATGACTGATTTCCGAATAACTGGTGACTCCTGTTTTAAGTAATTCATCAATCCCATCTTCCGCCAAACTTTTTGTAGTGCTATCATCTTCCGCCGACAAAATAGAATGCTTTGCACACAATTGTCTCTTAGAATTCTGCTCTCAGTTCATCAAAGTACTTTTATCTGACTTCTTAGCTTGAACCGTGTCTCTACTGTGGGATATCCATATAATCACTTTTATGATTTCCGCTATCATCATTACCAAAATGCATGCGTAGTTGATATTATTTCTGCAATTATCTGGAAGAAATGTGCTACTAAAATCATATAGATTCTATAAGAAATATCCTACTGGATTTTTCTTCAAGCTTTTTTGGAAATTCTCTTTTGTTTATGCTCTTTTCAAGAACTCAAGTGGATCGTCTGCTCCTTTGATTTATCTACATATTAGTATTATATCCGTTCTACTGGAAGCCCGAAAAGGTTAAGCATCTCATTTTGCAGTGTCTTTTTTCAGGCAAACAATATGCTTTTCTCGTTTCTAATTCAACCGCCGATGTGTTAACGGTTATTACTGAAATAATCTTCCAAACTTTATAAAAGAACAGCAAAATTCCTGCTGTTCGTCTCAGTGTTCTCGAAAGGATCTAAAGAAGAATCTTTAACGTGATTGATCTCGACTTGGCAGCTCGACTCCAACCACTTTCTCATCGGCGGGATGTAGCTTCTTTCTGTCTCTTCTATAAATATTTTCATGGCTTCTGCTCTGACGAACTTAGGTCACTGGTGCCCCCTTCCCAAGAATTTACTCGGGCAACCAGACTGGTAACAAGATCCCACCCTTTGTAAGATCAGCCAAATGCAGCTGCTTTTCTCGCACTTCCCGCCTGTGGAACTCCCTTCCATATACTTGCTTTCCTGATGGCAACAACCTCCAGGAATTTAAATGCAATGTCAATACCCATCTCTTATCCACTTAACTCCAGCTCTTTCTACATCACCCCGTGTATCTTGGTTTTTCCTTTCTCTCTACCTTCCCAACTGTCTTTACTCCTGTGTTCACATACTTCTCTTCCTCTTTCTCTTTCACCCTCTGTAGCTGGTTCGTTTTTATCTTCACTCTCCCTCTGTCTAAAACTTTAATTCTCTTATGTATCCCCCTGCATATCAGTGGCGGTACCGCCTTGTTTGGGGTGAAATGAAGAGGATGTCAGTGTTTGGCATGCTGTCTTATTCACAAGGTGAAGGTCTATGGTGTCTCTGGTCGAATTTTCGAATTGACTTAATTTTTAGAAAAATAAGCAATGAAAGTAATATTGGATAGTCAGTTTTATGACCATTCACATTAATGCACGGCAAAATTTTTAGGAAGCGGTCAGTTCTATATCCAGTTATATTAATGCATGTGTTATGGCAAAATTGTTAGGAAGCGGCCAGTTCTATATCCAGTTATATTAATGCATGTGTTCTGGCAAAATTTTTAGGAAGCGGTCAGTTCTATATCCAGTTATATTAATGCATGTGTTATGGCAAAATTGTTAGGAAGCGGCCAGTTCTATATCCAGTTATATTAATGCATGTGTTATGGCAAAATTTTTAGGAAGCGGTCAGTTCTATATCCAGTTATATTAATGCATGTGTTATGGCAAAATTGTTAGGAAGCGGCCAGTTCTATATCCAGTTATATTAATGCATGTGTTATGGCAAAATTTTTAGGAAGCGGTCAGTTCTATATCCAGTTATATTAATGCATGTGTTCTGGCAAAATTGTTAGGAAGCGATTTAAACGGTGGTAGTTTAATAAGGCTAAATCAGTGTTATATACACTTGATGTATATGTAATCTGCAAACTAAAATTACTATAGTCTTCTTTGATAACACGGACGCAATATCTAAAAATATACGATTATATTTTTATTCTTTTTTGGTGACGTGTGTGGGGTAGAGAAGTGGTCGGAGAGATACCCCACGCGCATAAGAGGGCAATTGACTGGTTATCTTCCCTTTTCTGCGTTCTCATCGAGTCTTCCTCGGCTTGCTATGCCCGATCACCTTCCAATCTGATCTGCTTACTAAAACAAAACATAATTTCGCCTGTCACCCGGCGTCTGCATTTCTGACGTTGGATTTTGTCATGAACCTCGAGGTGAATAGCAGGGACACCTGACCAGATGTGGCAGCAGTATTCAATAAGGATGGTAGATTTATATGCGTGCAAGATGGATTCAGACGGGAAAAACATCCAGATCCTGCGCAGTGAACCAACCTTATTAGCAGCGGATTTAGCTATGGATTCTCTATAGTCATTCTATTTCATGTTTGCTGAGAGAGTAAGGCCTAGGAGGCGCAGTGTTTTGCTCTCTGGGAGGTTAGCCTGATCCGTGCTAATGGGAAGTAGGAGCTATTGTTTATGATGTTTACTTATATAAAGTAAAACAGACACGGGTCTTCATAATATATATATATTAGTTATCCACATACATGCCTGTTTCGCTGTATCACAGCTCATCAGTGTGGCTAAACCATCTAAGCTATGTGCGCATGGATTGAGAGATTGGAAATTTTAGTGTGGTATATATATATATATATATATATATATATGCGGTGTATACACACGCCAGTCACAGGAAAAAATCAATTTATTACAAAAGAGTAACTCGTGAATCACAGAAGTTGTAATTGTTTTCAAAAAATTTCTCTTCAGGGTGCCCGATCGTAATGAGAGCATAATATATTAGTCATCCACATCCAAGCCTGTTTCGCTGTATCACAGCTCATCAATGTGGCTGGACTTTCACTTGCTTTCAGCAAACTCGACCGATTTGGTGTCAGAGTCTCTACTCCCTAAGCTATGTGCGCATGGAATGAGAGATGGAAAATTTTAGCGTGGTATATATATATATATATATATATATATATATATATATATATATATGCGGTGTGTAGACACGCCAGACACCGGAAAGACTAAATTCATTACTGAAGAGTAACGCGTAAATCGCAGAAGTTGTAATTGTTTTCATAAATTTCCTCTCCAGAGAGCTCGATCGTAATGAGAGCATAATATATTAGTCATCCACATACAAGACTGTTTCGCTGTATCACAGTTCATCAATGTGGCTGGACTTCCACTTGCTTCCAGCAAACTTGACCGATTTGGTGTCAGAGTCTCTACTCCCTAAGATATGTGCGCATAGAATGAGAAAGAGAGGGGAAATTTATATATATGTGGTGTATACACACGCCAATCAAAGGGAGAACTCAATTCATTACTGGGAAGTAACGGGTAAATAACTGAAGTGGTAAGTGTTTTTTAAAATTTTCCTCTCCAGAGAACTCAATCTTAATGAGAGCCTATATATATATATATATATATATATTGATTGTTAATACTTAGCTGTTGATCATAACATGGTTGGACCAGTACACATTTTTGTTAAAAAGTGTTGGATACAATTACATTGTAGGACTTTTGAATATTTTCTATTTTTAAACGAATTATTACGCTATCCAGGTTTCTACCATGAGTAGTGTCTTTAGGGGATTTTACCGTTTTTCTTGTATGAACCTAACCAAGCATGAAAGCGCCATAATTCGTTTTAATTTAAAAATTGCGCGTTCATAAATTCCCTGCCACGTGATCGTTGAAATAAAACACCGTTACAAGAACGTTCTTAAAAAGAAAAACTTGACCGATTTGGTATCAGTGGGAGTCCCTACTCTTCAAGCCATGGGCGCATGAAACGAGAAAAGAGAAAGTTTAGCGTGTTATATATATGCGGTGTATACACACGCCAATCATAATTTTTTGTTTTTGTTTTATGTCATACTTTTGCTCTTAGAATTATTTTTCTCTTAGTTTTATTTCTTTTATATATTTTGACAACTTCCTTAAGTTTACAGCGGATTTTTCATTTACCATTTTTTCTTTGAATATTTCTTTCTTTCTATGTTTCATTTTAACTTGTTTTTCTTTCATTCTTCTATTTATTCTTTTCTCTATTTTCAATCTATTTTTTTTCATTTCTCTATTTCCATCTTTCTTTTCTACCTTTTATTTATTTTTTCTTCTTTTAATCCTTTTCCTATTTTCTTTTTACATTTTACTCTTTTTCTTTTTCACCGTTTCCTGTTTTCTCATTTGTTTCTTCCAATTCTAGTCAAATTGTACTTTATCTAAAATCCCTCTTTTTTTTCTCGGTCTATATAAATAAGGACTTCGAACCCCCATAATTCAACTCAGTGCACCGGAGACGCAATTTTAATCTTTTTGTACTTCCGTGTGGATGGGAAGCGGAACGTTTGTAGGCTTAAAACCAAACCACCACCACTACAGTCCATTTACTGATTTGAAACGTAAGATAATAATTAAGACATTCTAATCAAACTGATGATACTCTATCCAACCATTCAGACTCTTTTCTTCTTATCACAATGACCCCTAGATATTTACGAATCATAAAATATCCGATGCGTACCACCTTAAAAAATGTTTTTTTTATTGATATAAAGTTCATCTAAGTACAGTTGTCTGGTGTTTAAAACAACAGCGAGACTTTTCTATAAATATGGAATCATTGGAATCATGAATGAAAAGATTTTAGATTTATTCCAATTGTGGTTAGAACTGTCTTATAAAATTCAGTATCCCCAACGCCAAATTAGCAAATTTTCATTAACACTAGAACACTAACCATTGGTTTATAGTAACTAGCGCAAGTGACGCCATTTCAGTTACAATTTAATTACAATTTTCAGTACTTGATTTTCTTACCTAAATTGTTTGTTTGTTTTTTAGGCTTAACGACCTATCAATACTTATGGGATCATTTTGAGGTCATAACCAGTGATTTTGGGTAAGGTTATTCTATTTTTACAACATTTTTCTTTTTCACGATTCATTGGGATTTGTTTTTTTTTAAGAGCAGGGACCCCAAGTCCTACCCTTATTATTTAACCCATAACTGGAGGGAATGGACGGATTAATACCTTTCCCAAGGGTACCAGTGCTTAAGTGAATGCAGGGTATTCAACTGGAATTCGAACTCGGATCACCGATTTCTCTTTCCGAGCCGATATCCACTACACCACAACGCACATCCGTCACTATACGCTTACAGCACCTGGTATTCCCAAGCGGTCACCCATCTTAACTAAATAATATGTTTTTCAGTTTCTATTAATGTTAACTAAAATGCAAAGTTTGAAGTGCCTGCATGTAAAGTATTTCAAATAAAGTTTTATATTTTAAAAATCGGGTATGATATACCCATAGTTAGTATTGGAGTAACTTTAAATGATGGTTGGTTTTCCAGAGTTAAAGAAGCTTCATGTCTTGAAAGCGTAATGGGATTCAACTTCACCTTAGATCTCAAGTAGGAATTATATACGAGATCGTTCCTTTACTTTTGTCCAGTAGCTTATTTCCTCTGTTTCATTTAATCAATATTTTAAAAAAAAACTATTATGTATTTTTTTGTAACTTTGTACACTATTTATGCATTACACTCTAATCTTTATTCGGTAAAAATGTCATTGCTAATCATGCATTACTTTTTAAGTAATACACATATTAATGTCTTTGTTGTTCCCTTTCCTTATATAATAACCGCGACTGTATATATTGAACTGAGAGATAAATAAATAAATCCGACTGGAATTCGAACTCGGCTCTCCGATTCCTCAATCCGAGCCGCTATCCATTACTCCACCGTGCATTCGTACGGCCACAATTTTAACATTAAAAGATACGCAGATGACACAGTGCTGGTAGCAGACACGGCAAGAAAACTACAAAACCTTCTATAGAAGATAGCAAAAAAAAAAAAGTCAGAAGAAAGGACTAAGCAGAAACTATAAAAAGACAAAAAGACGAAACGGTTATTGGAAAAAGGATGAGCCCAAGGTGCAAATTACAGTTTGGGGATACTAAAATCAAGCAGATACAGAAATTTATAAATCTGGAAAGTGTTCTAACAGAGGACGGAAAATGCAACTCTGATATCCGAATGCCTATTAAGATGGATTGGCAGAATATTAAAAATCAATTAACAAAGCGCACAGCAGTAACAAGCCAGAGATAGGACGAAAAAATGTGGGTTCGTCAAAGACACCGGAACAAGAAACGAGATATTTATTTATTTATTTTTATTTTTTTTAATTGTATCACCCCGAGCAAGGCAGTAACGCCACTGATGTGCTGGGGGCTACATAAGAGTAAAATGATTAATTAAAAGAGAGTGAAGAGGAAGACGAACCAGTTAGAAAAGAGCAAGAGAAGGATGGGAATAAAGGTGTGATGACAGTTGCAAAGGTGGAGAGAAAGGAAAGGATATACAGGGTGGTGTAGAAAGAACTAGAGTCAAGTGGTTAAGAAATGAGTATTGACATTGCATTTATATTTTTGACAAGTTAAAAACAATAAGCCAACTAGCAGAATGTTCAATAGAGCAAAGCAAAGTAAATATATTCATATAGAAATGCTAACAAATGACGACTTATATTTTTAAAAATTCAACTCTGAATGGAATCTAGCTCACTGGACATGCGAGAAAAAATGGCGATTTTTAAGAGCTGAGGAGAAATAAAGTTTTTATTTTTAGCAAAGGCCGATAATCGGACAGGATTGAAGCTTAGAATGTCATCAAAAACAATAATACAAATGCAGAAGAACGTGTTACTATGTTTTATTGATTACGCAAAGGCGTCCGATAAAATACGCCACAAAGAATTTTTAGAGCTGATCAGGAACCTTGAGATATTCGGCAAAGATATTAGAATAATCATGAATCTCTACTGGCGGCTAACATCCTGCATACGGACAGAAAAAGAGTTCAGCAGATATACAAAAATAGAAAGGCGTCTAAGACAGGAATGTGTCTTCTCACTGTATCTATCCAACCTATCAAGATCCAGATATCCCGTGAGAGTCGTAAAGTCGCCGTATGTACTGCGGCCGAAGTAGAAATGGTGTTTCTTTGGACAAGACAGCCTGACAGAACCCAACACTTTCCAGACTGATTTGAATTCAGAGTTTTCCTTCTGTTAGACTGGTTGCAACCGTTAGACTGGTTGCAACCCAAGGCTATAGAACCTATTTACCTATAGCCGAGTGAGGAGGAGATGGATTCATACCTTACCCAAGTGTATTAGCACGTAAATGAATGTAATGAATCCAACTGGAATTCGAAATCGACTCTCCGATTACAGCCGCTATCCATTTCTCTAACATGCCTCTGCTATTGAAAATCCCCAATTTTTTTATCCATAATGTTCATTGTGTTAAAAGGATTCAACTCTTTAACAAGAAAAATCTCAAATTGACATTTAAAAATTTCCCTGAAGCAGTATTGATTTATTTAAGATGGAATTATCTTTCGTGACATGTCAATAATTTATATTTAGAAACATTGTATTTATTTTAGATTTTTCTTGTTGAATTGTTCATCTATATTGCTTATGATTCATTATTGTATAATAAAATTTGTATTTTGTAGGAATACTATATTATGAAAATTGAGATGTGGTATATTGGGGGCCAATTATCGTAGATTCGGGTTTCCCGTGTCATAGATTCAGTGGCAGCACACGAGACGCATCCACCGGCTCTGATTCCGAAAATACCATGGACTGGGGGAGTAACCAACGAGAAAGTCTTAAAGAAAATTGTAGTTAAAAAGGACTCAGAATACTCAGTATCCAAATACTCAGAATACTCAGAATTCAAAAGAGTACAGCCGAAATTTATGGGCACATAATTAGGAAGACAGGCTTGAAGAATTTGACACTCACAGGGCAAAACAAACAACGAAAACACAAAATTAATTGCACATCCGCATAATCGGATTCAAACGACATTGGAAACACCCAACTAAGAAAATTCACAAGTCAGTGTGAAAAATCATATTCTGAATCCTGATTGGTTAAAAAATCGAGAAATTCAAAATACGTTAGCGAAACGATTTTTTTTTTTTACAAATCGTTCTGGGGGCCTCCCCACGTGACCAGAATCGTATATCTAAGGAGGTCCCCTGACCGGTCACAGTCAATCAGATGGGAACGGTTAGCTGAGGAGAACGTGGCAATGTAACGAAAGAAAATTCAAGAAGCCAACTCGGACGCAGGGCACGTCCCAGTTTCATTTGCCTTTACTACCAATTTTCATTTCATCTGTTTCACTCCACGCCAACCCGGTCAGGGTACGTCACAGTTTATTCGCCCTTACTTTCAACGCCCTCTTCTTCATTTTTCACACTACGCCGCTAAAGAGGACTGCACAACAACCAAATGGACACACGTGTTAAGTATCACTTCTTTATTTGTTTTGCCTTCTCTTTCTCTCAACCTGTCCTCGACCTATTAAAAAGAGGAAGGAACACAGCGTTTACAATCCACTTCTACACAAACATGAACTCTAAACTTCTGCAGACAATTCAAATACTTACGTTATTACTACGGACAACTTTAACTACAAAGCAGCACGTATATTCTCAATGATAATCGTATTCAGTTAACGAATTTCATTTTTATTTTTATTCTTACACTTTGTCATTTTGTAAATAAATCTTTGCTTTAATATACACACGAGATATTTTATCCTTTCATCTTTCAACATTCAACCTTCTGATATTTAAATTGTGGGGAGTTACACAAGGCCAATTAACCAAGCATGGCCGAGGCCCCTACAGAGGAGAAGAGATGTATTTATACCTTTAACAAAGGTATTAGCACTTGAGTGAATGTGAAGGAATCGACTGAAATTCAACTCAATCCGAGCTGCTATCCATTGCTTCTTTTACTCCTTTTTACTCTTCCTTTCACGTTTATACAAAAAACTTTTTAGCAACCATCTACTTTTAGGCCTTGTACTCGTTGTGGTACAGTGGATATCGGCTCGGAACGAGAAACCGGGGAGTCGAGTTCGAATTCCAGCTGAATCCATTGTATTCACTTATGCGCAAATACCCTTGGGAAAGGTATTAATCCGTCTCTTCCTTCCAGTTATAGGTTAAATAGCAGGACAGATTGGGTTCTATAGCCTTGGCCGGCAACCAGTCTACCGCAGAAAGCAATGGCAACCTACTGTGGGATAATCTTCTGCCCAGTCAGTCATGTCTCTTTCGAGACATGATCGCCCAAGCGTGTATAACGTATGGCACCTAAACTGACTATGTTTAAAAATTTCTAAAAACAGAAAAAAGAAAAAATATAAATTAACTCAAAAGTTGGCATTAGAAATCTAGAACGATATTGTTTTATTTTTATTTTTTTTATAATCATATCGTCCTAAATATAGCATTTTACTGCCACTGTTTTGCAGAGGGTTACATAGGAGGAAAGTTATGAGAAAGAGTGACAGGTTATAAGGGGTGTCAGGTAGTGGGTTAGAGATGGATGAGAATACTAATGAACGTGGAGAGGACGGAGAAAGGAGCTTGAGAGAGAGAGAGAGGGAAAGAGAGAGAGAGAGTATGCAGGTTAGTAAGATAGGAGATGACTATTGACTTTACATTTAAAATCTTGGAAATTGTAGCTGTCGGGGAAGCAAGTAAACGGAAGGGAGTTCCACAGACGTGAAGTGCGAGAAAAAAAGCTGAAGGGTAAAATTTGCGTTTACATTTTATTGGTTTCACAGTGAAAGGGTGGGACCTAGTTGCTAATCTTGTGACTCGAGTAAATTCATATATAGGGGGCACCATTGACCTAAGTCCATCGGAGCAGAAGCCGTGAAAGTATTTGTAGAAAAGACACAGGGCAGGCACATTGCGCCGGTGAGAAAGTGACTGTATCTGAGCTGTCAAATCTGGATCGATCACATTACAGATTCTCCGCTGGATTTTGTGAAGAACATCTTGGTGGATAGCAGGCGCACCCGACCAGATATGGCAGCAGTATTCAATGCACGTATTGTATTGTGTTAATGAAGAGTAGGTTTGAATTTAAAATCAGCGTATTTTTGAGGAGAATATTTAATTAATCTCAGTTACACAAAGGCATTTTTTTTTTTTGTTTCAACCTCTTTGGAGCGATCATTGGTATTCCATGTTGATTGACATCTTCACATGGTGAACAACTTAACGACACAGATCTAGAGATTAGATAAACTAGAAGGACAGCAGACTTGAATAGAGCGAAACTTTCTCACATCCCTTCTTCTCTTCTTTCCTTATATTTGCTTGTCTTTGGTTAAACACGTATTTCAGTTCTTTTTCTTTCTTCTTTTTCTGTTTTTTTTTTTCGGGTTTCTTGTTATTTTCGCGTTTTTCATCATTTCTACTTTCTATTTAACTTTCTTTCCTGTTTTCTAATATATGTGTGCACTCTATTCTTCTTTATGTGCCGTATCCCTTTCAGGACGTAGGCGATCATAGACCTCCACTTATCTTTATCCATTGACGCTCTTAACACTTACCCCCCTCAATCAGTCAGTCAGTTAAGTGCCATACATGATACACGCTTTGGGCGATCATGTCTCGAAAGAGACATGACTGACTGAGCAGAAGATTATTCCGCAGTAGGTTGCCATTGCTTTCTGTGGTAGTGTGGTTGCCAATCAAGGCTATAGAACCCAGTCTGTCCTATTATCTAACCCATAACTGGAGGCAAGAAGTGGATTAATGCTTTTCCAAAGGGTATTTGCGCGTAAGTGAATGCAAGAGATTCAACTGGATTTCGAACTCGTCTCTCCGATTTGGCGTTCCGAGTCGATATCCACCGCACCACAACGCACATCCACAACGCACATTACCCTTAAAACTTCTCCCAAATCCCGCTCCGCCATTCACTTCATCAAGGCTATCAAGTATGTCTCGCGTAGCTTTCACCTGTCTCTTCTTACCTCTGTCCATTCTGTGAGTATTAGATTTTCCAAACCCTCCTTTTTCATTACGTGTCCTAGAATTGTCATCTTCCTGGTGTTAACTATAAGTCTCCTTTTCGCTTGCACCCTCTCAAAACCCTTGGTATTTTCAGCATCCTTCTGTAGAACCACATTTCTGTCTCTTCAAGTTTTTTCTTCATCTTCGAGAGCATTGTCCAGCATTTGATGCCGTATAGGAGGACATATATCACATAACAGTCTAGTATTATTTTCTTTGTTTCTAACAAAATCTTCCTGTCTCTCAGTGCGCTGTTTCGCATTTGAATTGCGTCCTTGGGCATGTCAACCCGCCTTCGGGTGTCAGTGTCGCATTTTCCGTCCTCTAGCAGAACACTTCCCAGATGTAAGCAATAATTAGATAGAAGTATTCACTACTGTTTCTTCAGTATCAGTATTTGCATATGACATCACTTCCTTATCGTTACCGCATTTTGAAACCTACAGCATTTTTATATTTAGTTTTCCTTGATTCAACTGTTCTTTCTTTTTCTTTTTTCTTTCTTTTGATTTCTTTTTTTCTTGTTTTTTGTTCTTTCTTTTTTTGCGTTTTTTGTGTTCTTTCTTTTTTTCTTTCTTGTTTATTCGTTCCTTCTTTTTTTTCTAGCTTTTCGTTATTTCTTTCTTTCATTTTTCTTTATTGTTTTTCATTCTTTTTTTCTTTCTAACTTTCTTTGTTTTCTCTCTTGATTTTTCTTTTCTTTCTTGTTTTTTCGTTCTTTCTTTCTTTCTTTTTCTCTTGTTTTTTCGTTCTTTATTCTTTCTTCCTTTCCTGTTTTTTCGTCCTTTCTTTTCTTTCTTATTTTTTTGATCTTTCTTTCTCTCTTGTTTTTTCGTTCTTTTTTCGTTCTTTCTTTCTTTTTTCTTTTCTTTTGTTTCTTTGTTTATTGTTTTTCTTTCTTTGTCTTGTTTTTTTCTTTCTTTTCTTTTTCTTCTTTCTTTTCTTTCTTTCTTTCTTTGTTTCTTTGTTTTTCGTACTTTCTTTCTGTCTTTCTTTCTTTGTGTACAATTATTGTAAATTTTTTAATTCATATAGATTCATATATGCGCAGTCTTACTGTCTTACTTCATATTTTTTTCTATGTATATCCTTATCGTTACTTCCTTTTATCTCGTACCACTTTTTATTAAGTTTTCCTTCCTTCCTTCCTTCCTTCCTTCCTTCCTTCAAACATTAATTCCTGCCTTCGTTTCACTGTTTCTCATGCTTTGTTTTTAATATTGTCTTTTCAGAATAATTCAATTCTTTTCTTTTTCTTGTTCTCAAGATATATATATATTATAAATTTAATGTTTAATTTAAAATGATTTTTGTAATATAAAATATTTAACAGCGTTATAATTCGTCTCTCTGTCCCCCCGCTTTAGACAACGTGTTATTTCAAAATATTCATTGGCCGGAATTATCCAAATGAAACAAAGTCTCTTTGAGAAAGGTCGAAATTTCAAAGAAAATATCTTCTGTTTACTGGATATGTGATGCTTTCTCTTTTGCTAGTTAGGAGTAACTAGATGAATTGACACTTTTTTTTTTACACGACTACTTGTTTGAACTTATACTAGTATATACTTAATATTTAGTTTTTTTTCTCCCACCCCTCTTCTTTTTTTTATGGGATGTTAGCAACCCGATAGGATAAAAAAATTAAACCTACAAAGAGCGGAGGAACTCTTAATGAGTCAACGGCCAACTAACTAGAGGCAGTGTCCCAATAAATCACCGTTGAGAAGGAAACAGGATACCACTCCACTATCTATCTATCCTGCGTATAATCATGGCTATACAACGAAAATATATTAAACCTAACAGCGTGAAGGGGGTTGCTTCCAAAGGGAGCAATTCCTCGCCCGGTAAGGACCGACATGGGCAACAGTTGTCACCTGACCGTCATCAGGCGACTGTTAGAAACAACGACGTAAAGAAGACAGTTTTTCCCCAAATCTGTCCCTCGCCCCGGAAGGAATGACATGAGAAACAGGTGTCTCTGGACCGTTACCCTGCGACTGTGCCCAACAAAGAAAGGATTACCTTGTGGACATGGAACGTCAGAACGTTAAAAAACTGCAGACAACTTGCGAATGTCAAGCAGGAAATGAACTGACTGAAAATCAATATTCTGGGAATATGCGAAACCAGATGGCCAAATAATGGAGACTTCAGCAGCGACAACCATAGGATAATATACGCAGGAGGTAAAAATAATGAAAAAGTAGTCGTCTTAATACTGGACAAAGAAATAAAGAAATGTGTTTTGGGATACTGCCAGTTCTCCTAAAGAGTTCTCCTGGTCAAACTGAAAGGAAGACCGTTCAACATAGCAATTGTAGTCATCTATGAAACAACAACACAAAGCACCGAAGAAGAAATAGAATCTTTTTACTCCACTCTAGACAATGCCAAGGCTCAATGTAAAAGCCAAGAAATTAGAATCATCATGAGAGATTTGAATGCCAAATTAGGCAAGGAGAGGAAAGGTATGGCAACTAGCAACTTTGGTTTAAGGAATCCGCCACGCACGAGGTGAAAAATGAGTCCAATAATGCACAGCAAATGACCAGGTAATAACTAACACCTGGTTTCAAGAAAACACCCGATGCCTATTGACATATAGAAGCTCTTGAGGTGACACGAAAAACCAGATAGACTACATAACCATTAACAGCAGATTCAGAAATGCAGTGGTTCAAAGTAAAGCCTATACAGGCGCTGACTATGGAAGCGACTTTTTTCCAGTCATCTGCAAACTAAAAGTGAAACTCCGGAGATTGAAGAAGCCTAGTGCAGTACCAAAACCGAAATACAACACACTCGTGAATAATTTCAATCTACAGAAAGAATACACTAAGAGCGTTAAAATCAAATATAAAGAACAAATTGGAAAAGGACACTCGAAATGGGACTCGCTAAAAGAAGCAATAGTGATATCAGCAAACATTGCCCCAAAGGAAAGTAGGTGTAGAAAAATAACGATTGGATGACTGAAGAGATTCTGGACTTGATGCAAAAGAGGCAGAAAATGATATCAAGATAGGGAATGGAGTACAGGGAACTAAACAAGGAAATAAGAAGAAAATGCAGATAGGCTAAAGAGGAATGGCTCAATGACATATGTGCAGACGTAGAGAAATTGAGCAGGAATAATAAAGCAGACGTGCATAAAGAAATAAAAGAACTGACAGGACAAAAAACTGCTTTTTAACAGGATGTATAAAATCCAAGGATGGAACAGTCATTTTGGAGAAAGAGGAAATACTCCAACGATGAGAAGAATATATAAAAGATCTTTTCCACGACAAGAGAGAGTAATCGATAATACGCAAAGATGAGGACAGACCGGAAATATTAATGTGTGAAGTTGAAACTGCAATAGCCAAACTGAATAGAAACAAAGCAGCTGGACCAGACGGCATAGTCAGAGAGCTGCTGATAGCCCTGGAAGAATTTGGTATAGAGGAAATTACAGAAATAATAAATAAAATTTATAATAGCGGTGTAATACCAGATGGCCTCAGCAAGTCTATCTTCATAGCACTACCTTAGAAACCAGGAGCAAATGAATGCAAACTCCACAGAACCATCAGTTTAATGAGCAATATAACAAAACTAATCATCCGAATCCTGATTAATAGAGCGAGAAGTAGAATCAGGCCAGAGATAGAACAAGAACAGTGCGGTTTCGTGAAAGACACTGGAACAAGGAATGCCATATTTATGATTAGGATGCTCTCTGAAAGAGCAGTACAAAGAAAGAAGGACTTGTACCTATGTTTTATTGATCATGCAAAGGCATTTGACTAAAAACTTGGCAGCCTCGACATATTTGGGAAAGACCTAAGAGTAATCAAGAATCATCCTGCATATGAACAGGTAACGAATTCAGCAATTATACTAAGATTGAAAGAGGCATAAGACAAGGATGTGACTTTTCACCGGATCTATTCAACTTATACAGCGAGACTACAGAACTTCATTCACGAGTGTGTTGTACTTCAGTTTTGGAGAAAGAGGAAATACTCCAACGATGAGAAGAATATATAAAAGATCTTTTCCACGACAAGAGAGAGCAACCGATAATACACAAAGAGGAGAACGAACCGGAAATATTAAAGTCTGAAGTGGAACCTGCAATAGCCAAACTGAATAGAAACAAAGCAGCTGGATCAGACAGCATAGTCATAGACCTGCTGATAACCCTGGAAGAATTTGCCATAGAAATAATAAATGAAATTTATAATAGTGGTGTAATACCAGATTACCTCAGCAAGTCTATCTTCATAGCACTACCTTAGAAGCCAGGAGCAAACGAGTGGGAACTCCATAGAACCATCAGTTTAATTAACCATATAACAAAACTGATCGTCCGAATCCTGATGAATAAATTGAGAAGCAGAATCAGGCCAGAGATGGGACAAGATCAGTACGATTTCTTCAAAGACACTGGAACAAGAAACGCCATATTTATGATTAGGATGCTCCCGGAAAGGGCAATACAAATGAAGAAGGACATATACCTGTGCTTTATTGATTATGCAAAGGCGTATGACAAAATGCGCGACAAAGAATTGATGGAGCTGCTCAGCAGCCTTGATATATTTGGCAAAGACTTAAGAGTAATGAAGAATCTTTACTGGTAGCAAACCGCCTGCATACGGACAGGTAATGAATTCAGTAGGATGTGTTCAACTTGTACAGCGAGAATATTTTGAGTTTGTCATCGGAGGCCACAATTTAACCAATATAAGGTACGCAGATGATACAGTGCTGATAGCAGACACAGAAAAGAAAGTACAAGACCTCCTAAAAAAGATAGCTGAAGAGAGTGATAAGAAAGGACTACAAATAAACTGCAAGAAAACCGAATGCATGGCCATCAGTAAAAAGAGAAGCACAGTATGCCAATTAAAGGTCGGTGATACCAGAATCAAGCAGGTACAAAAATTTAAATACCTGGGAAGTGTTATAACAGAAGACGGAAAGGGCAACACAGAGATCCGAAGGTGAATTGTCATGGCGAAGGAAGCATTCCAGAAGTTGAGTAAGGTATTAAGAAACAGGACAATTTTGCTAGAAACAAAGAAGAGAGTACTGGATTGCTATGTGATGTCAGTTTTTCATTATGGCAGTGAATACTGTACAATATCATCAAACATGAAGGAAAAAATTGAAGCAACTAAAATGTGGTTCTACAGAAGGATGATGCGAATATCATGGCTCGAGCAATGATGAGGTCTTAGAAATGATGGGAAAAAAGGAAATTAATACTGAGCACCAGGAAGAGACAGCTGAAGTTTCTGGTAATGAGAAAAGAGAACTTGGAGAACCTGATACTAACAGGCCAGATAGTGGGAAAAAGAGACAGGGGAAAGCAACGGATAACATATGAAGGACTTAATCAGGTGGATGATGGAACGAGTGTTGCATGGTGTTACAGAAGAAGGCGTGCTAAAAGCCACCAGGGAAGGGAGACGTGGAAAGCCATGATCGCCTACGTCCTGAAAGGACAGGGCACATAAAGAAAGAAGTATTCCTACTTTATTTTGTATTATTTTCTGTATATACTTTTATCGTTACTTCTTTTTAATTCATACCACTTTCATATAACTCTGTTTTCCTTCCATGCTTTCTTCCCTGATTCATTCATTCATTCACTCATTCTTGCTATCTTCCTCTTGGTCTTTCTTTTTATTTCTCTGTGTTTACTTTTATCTTTATTTCTTTTTCATTCCTCCCGCTTGTTATACTCGTTTTTGCTCCCATCATTCCCTTCATCATTCATTCGTTCTTGCTTTATTTTCTTCTTTCTTTCTTTTTATTTTCTGTGTATACGCTTATCCTTACTTCTTTTTAATTCTTCCCTCTTCAGTTGTGGTACAGTGGATATCGGCTCGGAACGAGAAACCGGGGAGACGAGTTCAAATTCCAGTTGGATCCATTGTATTCACTTACGCGCAAATACCCTTGAGAAAGGTATTAATCCGTCTCTTCCTTCCAGTTATGGGTTAAATAACAGGACAGATTGGGTTCTATAGCCTTGGCTGGCAACCAGTCTACTGCAGAAAGCAATGGCAACTTACTGCGGGATAATATTCTGCCCAGTCAGTCATACCTCGAAAGAGACATGATCGCCCAAGCGTGTATCACGTATGACTCTTAACTGACTGTACCCTTATCGTTACTTCTTAATTTTCTCTTAATCTGTACTCTGTTCTTCCTTCCTTCCTTCCTTCCTTTATCTCATGAGAGAAAATGATTTCAAAATTACTTAGTGCAACAAATGAAACAAAGCTATGGAGAGTCATGATCACACGAAAGGAGTTAACACACAATAGAAGAAGACGTATGCTGCTATTGGCGTTCAGGGTGATGATGACAGGAGTAAATTTATGATGAAAAGTACTCAAGGGTATCAAATTGCCAACGTATCGACGATATATGACTTTTACATTCTCCAAAAGAGAGGTAGAAATGGTCAAATGTTACTAAGAGTAACAACAGATTGCACGGCGTGTACAACCGTCAACACCCGGGTCTCGAACTAGAATGATAAATAATAGAAAAAAATAGATGATGATGATGATGATGATGATGATGCCACCAGTAAATTTTTTGCAAAAAAAAAACAAAAAAAAAACATTCAAGACTATCGCCGTCGCAAATTATCGAAGACATAACACCTCTATATCCTTTCAAAAAACAATCTACTTGTTATCACTCAAAAATGCTTTTTTGTGACGTCTTCTCGCTTTACTTTAAATTAGCCAACTAAGACAGTGAAGGCCAATTATATCGGCTGATTCTTTTTTGTTTCATATCTGTTTTTGCTTCTCTGCCTTCTATATCGGTGTTAATCTCGTCTTCACGGAAATAAATGGCTCTAAAAGTAGGTAGGCATGACGACTGTGGAGGCTTTATTGGGGAATGAAATGCTCTACCTTCTTGTAGATCGTTCCCAAAAGTTTTTGCATTATTTTGTTTTCTAGGTAAAAACACACGCATTCTTTCTTATTTCTTTTACGGTTTTGCTTCGGTTGTCTTTTTTCTGTTTTCATTTTTTTCAGAATTCGTTTTTGGAAAACCTTTTCTTTCTTTCTTTCTTTTTTTCTGTGTTCTTTTTTCCTCCCTCCTTTGTCATTCACTGTGGCTATTCCTTCCTTCCTTCCTTCCTTCCTTCCTTCCTTCCTTCATTTATTTATTTATCTGTCGTTTATTTTTTAATTCACTCCTTCCCTCCCTTCGCTCTTGCTTTGTTTTTTGTTTTTTTTTGTTTTCATCCTCATTTTACATTCGCTTCTGCTTTTCTTCATTTCGATCTTCCCTCTGCTCTTTATTCATTTTTTTTTCGTTTTCCTATAATCTTTTTTTTTCGTTTTTCTATAATCTTTTTTTTTCGTTTTCTATAATCTTTTTTTTTTTCGTTTTTCTATAATCTTTTTTTTCGTTTTCCTATAATCTTTTTTTTTCGTTTTTCTATAATCTTTTTTTTTTTCGTTTTCTATAATCTTTTTTTTTTCGTTTTCTATAATCTTTTTTTTTACGTTTTACTATAATCTTTTTTTTTTCGTTTTACTATAACTTTTTTTTTTTCGTTTTACTATAATCCTTTTTTTTTCGTTTTCCTATAATCTTTTTTTTTCGTTTTACTATAATCTTTTTTTCTATAATCTTTTTTTTTTCGTTTACTATAATCTTTTTTTTTTCGTTTTTCTATAATCTTTTTTTTTTCGTTTTCTATAATCTTTTTTTTTTCGTTTTACTATAATCCTTTTTTTTTCGTTTTCCTATAATCTTTTTTTTTTCGTTTTACTATAATCTTTTTTTTCTATAATCTTTTTTTTTCGTTTACTATAATCTTTTTTTTTTCGTTTTTCTATAATCTTTTTTTTTTCGTTTTCTATAATCTTTTTTTTTTCGTTTTCCTATAATCTTTTTTTTTCGTTTTACTATAATCTTTTTACTGCGAAACCAATAAATTATAAACGCAAATTCTACTCTACCAGCTTCTTTACTCGCACTTTCCGTCTGTGGAATTCCCTTCTATTTACTTGCTTTCCCGGCAGCTAAACTCTCCAAGAATTTAAATGTTATGTCAATAGTCATCTCCTGTCTCACTAACCTACATACTCTCTCTCATGCTCCTTTCTCCGTCCACTCCACTCTCATCAGTATTCTCTTCCTTCTCTTACCAACTTCCTGACATTCCCTATAACCTGTCACTCTTTCTCATAACTTTCCTCTTATGTAATCCCCTGCAAAACAGTGCCAGAAAATGCCTTGCTTGGGGCGATATGATTATAAAAAAAATTCTATACTATTATAATGTGGATATAGAGCGTGGGATCAATTCTACATTACAATCAATATATAAACTGGTCCCTCACTTTATGACCACAGTCATCCTTCTATTACCCACTTCCTGACACACCCTATAATCTGTCACTCTTTCTCATAACATTCCTACTATGAAATTTCCTTCCTGCAAAACAGTAGCAATAAAATGGCTTGCTTGGGGCGATATGATTATTAAAAAAAGTTCTTTATTTTGTTATTCACTCATGCAATTCCTTTTTCCTTCCCCAATTCTTTCTTTTTTTTTCCGTGTACTTCTTTTTATCTCCTTACTTCTTTATTCCCTCTGCTATTTATTCTTCCCCTCTTTTTTTATATCCTTATTTTTCCTCTCCCTCACTCTCCATTGCTAAATCCGCTGCTATGAAAGTCGGTTCTCTGTGTAGGGCCCGGAAGTTTTTTCTGTCTAAATCTATCCTGCACATATATAAATCTACCATCCGCCCGTGCATTGAATACTGCTGCCATATCTGGTCGGGTGCCCCTGCTATTCTCCTCGGGCTTCTCGATAAGGTTCAGAGAAGGGTCTGTAATATGATAGATACCGACTTGGCAGACCTCCTGCAGTCTCTCTCCCACCGGCGCGACGTGGCTTCCCTGTGTCTCTTCTATAAATACTTTCACGGTTTCTGCTCCGATGAACTTAGATCACTGGTTCCCCCTAAATACGAATTTGCACGAGATACTAGATTAGCAACTAGATCCCACCCTTTTACAGTGAAACCGATAAAATGCAACCGCAACTTCTACTCCAACAGTTACTTTCCTCGCACTTCCCGACTGTGGAATTCCCTTCCACACGATTGCTTCCCCGATGGCTACAATCTCCAGGAATTTAAATGTAAGGTCAATAGACACCTAACACACTAACCTGCTCCCATTTTATCACTCTTCCCATCTGCCCAACCCTCATCCTCGGTATCCTTACTCATCTGTCACCTTCCTCCTGACATTCCCTATGTCTAACCACTCCTTCTCTTTACCTTCCCCTATGTAGCCCCATGCGCAATAGTGGCAGTGGAATGCCTTGCTTGAGGTGAGATGATTAAAAAAAACTCCTTCCTTATTATCCTTCATTAATTCATTCCTTTCTTTACGTTTTTTCAGTGTTCTTTTTTATTTCCTTCTGTTCTCATTCTCATTCCCACTATTAATCGTTTCTTGCTTTTTTCCTTCTTTCTTTTATGTTCTTGTTTTATCCTTTACTCCTTTCACCCGTCCTTTTTGTTCTTTCTTTCGTTTTTTCTCTATTCTATTTGTTATTTGCTCGCGTTATCCATTTATCTGTTTTCTTTTTGTCTATATAATCTTTAATCTATATGTTATAAAGAAGAAAAACTGTCTGACACGATCATCATCATTTATCCATCACACCAAGATGGTGCATAGGGCAGCAACGTTTTGTTGCTGTAACAAACTGTTTTTTTACGGGTCGGGGTTGTTAGCCCCTGCACCCAACCCCCAAACCTGGAGGACCGGTGGACCATTCTTGGTCCAGGCTTACGTTTACAGCACCTGGTATTCCCAAATGGTCACCCACTTAACTACTGACCAGGCCCGATGTTGCTTACCTTCGGTGATCGGACGGGAACCGGTGTATTTAACACGATATAGCCGTAGACTTTAGTCTGATACGCTATAGTGGATTAATTTTTCTAGCAGAAGAACTAGCAGTTTATTCAATATTTTTTTCTAATTCATATGTGTGTTGTGGTGCAGTGGATATCGACTCGGAACGAGACATTGGAGAGATGAGTTCGAATTCTGGTTGAAGTCATTGCACTCACTTGCACGCAAATACTCTTGGGAATGGTATTAATCCGATTCTTCCCTTCAGCTATGGGTCAAATAACAGGACAGATTGGGTTCTATAGCTTTGGTTGGCAACCAGTCTACTGCAGTCTACTGCAGAAAGTGATGATAACCTACTGGGGGATAATCTTCTGCCCAGTCAGTCATGTTTCTTTGGAGACATGATCGCCCAAGCGTGTATCACGTATGGCATTTAACTGACAGACTGAATATAAGGGAAAAACAGTTGTTCTCTAAAACAAATTGATATTGAGGATATCAATACTAATGGAACTGTTTATAACTACATTAGAATTTACCACTCTCGGAGGAACGAAACATTGTTATGAATGCAAAACTATCAGTTGTAATTCATAATGAAAAAACAGTGGATAAAAAATAAAAAATAACTTAAGGGAAAACTTTGATGTTACACTGGGATCACTGGACTCCGTCAGGTCTTCCAAAATTTTTTTTATTATTTATTCTACATAATCTTACGATCCATAATAATATACATACAGAAGTTATTGGATTATGCAGGGATAATGTTCATATATATATATATATATATATATATATATGAATTAAATGAAATTTTTTCAAAGATGTTGAATGCACATTTCGACATGAAATCCCCGAAGAGGATAACACATCACCTCAACAACAAATGCAATCCCGAAACTGGAGATAATTTGAAGTAAATTATGTCTATTTTCTCTTTGCAACTCTTAGATAGAATTGTATATTTGCTCTGTAATTTTAATACATGGAGCTCTCCTGTATAATTTTTTAATATTAAAATTTAATATTTAATATTAATTAGGATCGAGTTTTGGAATTTACTTTCCTGCTTTTTCCGATTGGATTAAAGTATTTAAATATATATATATATATATATATATATATATATATATATATATATGTACGTATGTATGTCTTGTAGGCATTATTTATGTTCAGCGGTTGTCCGCATGTCGACTTGGGTACGTTTTAAATCACACACACACACACACACACACACACATATATATATATATATGTATATATATGTGTGCGTGTATTGGTGTGTGGGTGGGTGTGCATACATGCATACATTAATATTTTCTGAAACTGGAAGCTATTTCCGGGTATCTGTAATGGAAAGCGAAATATGATCAGAATTTGGGGTGGGACAATATCGGCCCGCTAACTTTTTGGTGCAAAGGTACCGATTCTGCGTCAATGACCTTTTACAAAGATCCAAATATACTGTTGGCAAAATTCTTCAACGAAAGACGAAACGAAAAGAAAAGGAAAAAGAAAAAAACATCAAACTGTTGCAACAAGAAGCACATTAAAACATAGTGCACTATAACTTGCATGTTGAATTGAGAGATGTACACACCTCGCTTTTTGCAGGTGGAGCAGATAAACTAAACTATCGCCCGGTTCACACTCCACCCACGTCTATTGAACAGGTGTAGAGGCTCATCTCTTGTTCCCTGTTTAGGATGTGGTTTCCGGCTTTCCCTTTTCCAATCTTTTTACTCTTTTTTCATTTTTTCTTTCAGTTGGAGTAGATAGACTGAACTATCGCCCGTTTCACACTCCACCCACGTCTATTGAACAGAAAGAAAGAAAATCTGACTGTTAAAAGACAAATAAATTAATGCTCACGAAACAAAAAAAGAACGAATGAATTTAGGAAAACATAAGTTAGGAATGAAATAAATTAATGTACAGGAGAAAGAAGGGAGAAAGAAACATTAATTTAAAGAAAATACGAGAACAAAAAAATAAAATCTGAAACAATAAAAAAAGAATGAAATTTATGTCCATTACAGATAGATAGATAGATAGATAGATAGATATGAAGAGACTAAGATAGATAGATAGATAGATAGATAGATAGATAGATAGATAGATAGATAGATATGAAGAGACTAAGATAGATGGATATGAAGAGACTAAGATAGATAGATAGATAGATAGACAGATAGATAGATAGATAGATAGATAGATAGATAGATATGATATGAAGAGACTAAGATAGATAGATAGATAGATAGATAGATAGATAGATAGATAGATAGATAGATATGAAGAGACTAAGATAGATAGATAGATAGATAGATAGAAAGAGAGATAGATAGATATGAAGAGACTAAGATAGATAGATAGATAGATAGATAGATAGATAGATAGATAGATAGATATGAAGAGAGTAAGATAGATAGATAGATAGATAGATAGATAGATGAAAGAGACTAAGATAGATAGATAGATAGATAGATAGATAGATAGATAGATAGATAGATAGATATATAGATATGAAAGACTAAGATAGATAGATAGATAGATATGAAGAGACAGATAGATAGATAGATAGATAGATATGAAGAGACTGATAGATAGATAGATAGATAGATAGATAGATATAGAAGACTAAGATAGATAGATAGATAGATAGATATGAAAGACTAAGATAGATAGATAGATAGATAGATATGAAGAGACTAAGATAGATAGATAGACAGATATGAAGAGACTAAGATAGATAGATAGATAGATGATGAGACTAAAATAGATAGATAGATAGATAGATATGATGAGACTAAGATAGATAGATAGATATGATGAGACTAAAATAGATAGATAGATAGATATGATGAGACTAAGATAGATAGATAGATAGATAGATATGAAGGAACTAAGATAGATAGATAGATAGATAGATAGATAGATAGATAGATAGATAGATAGATAGATAGATAGATAGATAGATAGATAGATAGATAGATAGATAGATAGATAGATAGATAGATATGAAGAGACTAAGATAGATAGATAGATAGATAGATAGATATATGAAGAGACTAAGATAGATAGATAGATAGATAGACAGATAGATAGATAGATAGACAGATAGATAGACAGATAGATAGATAGATAGAGAGATAGATAGATAGATAGATAGACAGATAGATAGACCAGATAGATATGAAGAGACTAAGATAGATAGATAGATAGATAGATAGATAGATAGATGAATGAAGACTAAGATAGATAGATAGATAGATAGATACATAGATAGATAGATAGATAGATAGATAGATATGAAGAGACTAAGATAGATAGATAGATAGATAGATAGATAGATAGATAGATAGATAGATAGATATGAAGAGACAGATAGATAGATAGATAGATATAGAGAGACAGATAGATAGATAGATAGATAGATATGAAGGAACTAAGATAGATAGATAGATAGATAGATAATATGAAGAGACTAAGATAGATAGATAGATAGATATGAAAGAGACTAAGATAGATAGATAGATAGATATGAAGAGACTAAGATAGATAGATAGATAGATAGATATGAAAGAGACTAAGATAGATAGATGAATATGATGAGACTAAGATAGATAGATAGATATGAAGAGACTAAGATAGATAGATAGATAGATAGATAGATATGAAGAGACTAAGACAGAGTAAGTGAAATGATAAAATAGATAGATACATAAAGTGAAATGATAAAATAGATAGATACATAAAGTGAAATGATAAAATAGATAGATACATAAAGTGAAATGATAAAATAGATAGATACATAAAGTGAAATGATAAAATAGATAGATACATAAAGTGAAATGATAAAATAGATAGATACATAAAGTGAAATGATAAAATAGATAGATACATAAAGTGAAATGATAAAATAGATAGATACATAAAGTGAAATGATAAAATAGATAGATACATAAAGTGAAATGATAAAATAGATAGATACATAAAGTGAAATGATAAAATAGAAATAGATACATAAAGTGAAATGAAAATAGATAGATAGATAGATAGATAAAGTTAAATGCTAAAATAGAAAGATAGATAAAGTTAAATGCTAAAATAGAAAGATAGATAAAGTTAAATGCTAAAATAGATAGATAAAGTTAAATGCTAAAATAGATAGATAAAGTTAAATGCTAAAATAGATAGATAGATAAAGTTAAATGCTAAAATAGATAGATAGATAAAGTTAAATGCTAAAATAGATAGATAGATAAAGTTAAATGCTAAAATAGATAGATAGATAAAGTTAAATGCTAAAATAGATAGATAGATAAAGTTAAATGCTAAAATAGATAGATAGAAAAAGTTAAATGCTAAAATAGATAGATACATAAAGTGAAATGATAAAATAGATAGATAGATAAAGTTAAATGCTAAAATAGATAGATAGATAAAGTTAAATGCTAAAATAGATAAAGTTAAATGCTAAAATAGATAAAGTTAAATGCTAAAATAGATAGATAAAGTTAAATGCTAAAATAGATAGATAAAGTTAAATGCTAAAATAGATAGATAAAGTTAAATGCTAAAATAGATAGATAAAGTTAAATGCTAAAATAGATAGATATAGTTAAATGCTAAAATAGATAAAGTTAAATGCTCAAATATATTAAAGTTAAATGCTAAAATAGATAGATAAAGTTAAATGCTAAAATGGATAGATAAAGTTGAATGCTAAAATGGATAGATAAAGTTAAATGCTAAGATGGATAGATAGATAGATAAAATTAAATGCTAAAATAGATAGATAGATAGAATAAGTTAAATGCTAAAATAGAAAGATAGACAAAGTTAAATGCTAAAATAGAAAGATAGATAAAGTTAAATGCTAAAATAGATAAAGTTAAATGCTAAAATTGATAGATAGATAGATAAAGTTAAATGCTCAAATAGATAGATAGATAAAGTTAAATGCTCAAATAGATAGATAGATAAAGTTAAATGCTCAAATAGATAGATAGATAAAGTTAAATGCTCAAATAGATAGATAGATAAAGTTAAATGCTCAAATGGATAGATAGATAGATAAAGTTAAATGCTCAAATGGATAGATAGATAGATAAAGTTAAATGCTAAAATAGATAGATAGATAAAGTTAAATGCTAAAATAGATAGATAGATAGATAAAGTTAAATGCTAAAATAGATAGATAGATAGATAGATAGATAGATAAAGTTAAATGCTAAAATAGATCGATAGATAAAGTTAAATGCTCAAATGGATAGATAGATAAAGTTAAATGCTCAAATGGATAGATAAAGTTAAATGCTCAAATGGATAGATAAAGTTAAATGCTCAAATGGATAGATAAAGTTAAATGCTCAAATGGATAGATAGATAAAGTTAAATGCTCAAATGGATAGATAGATAAAGTTAAATGCTCAAATAGATAGATAGATAAAGTTAAATGCTAAAATAGATAGATAGATAGATAAAGTTAAATGCTAAAATAGATAGATAGATAGATAGATAAAGTTAAATGCTAAAATAGATAGATAAAGTTAAATGCTAAAATAGATAGATAGATAAAGTTAAATGCTAAAATAGATAGCTAGATAGATAGATAGATAAAGTTAAATGATAAAATATATATATATATATATATATATATATAGATAGATAGATAGATAGATAGAGTTAAATGTTAAAATAGATAGATAGATAGATAGATAATGTTAAATGCTAAAATCGATAGATAGATAGATAGATAGATAGATAGATAGATAAAGTTAAATGTTAAAATAGATAGATAGATAGATAGATAGATAGTTAGATAATGTTAAATGCTAAAATCGATAGATAGATAGATAGATAGATAGATAGTTAGATTGATAGAGTTAATGCTAAAATAGATAGATAGATAAAGTTAAATGCTAAAATAGATAGATAGATAAAGTTAAATGCTAAAATAGATAGATAGATAAAGTTAAATGCTAACATTGAAAGATTTGATAGATAGATAGATAGATAGATAGATAGATAGATAGATAGATTTGATAGATAGATAGATAGATTTGATAGATAGATTAGATAGATTTGATAGATAGATTAGATAGATTTGATAGATAGATTAGATAGATAGATTTGATAGATAGATAGATAGATTTGATAGATAGATAGATAGATTTGATAGATAGATAGATAGATTTGATAGATAGATAGATAGATAGATAGATGAACTGTACAATATAACAAAAAGCACATCACTTAAGAAATAAAATCTGAAACAATAAAAAAGAAAGAAATTTATGTCCATTAGGGATTTCAACAGCAGCAATTGCTAAAGTGTATCTAAAATATTATGAAAAGAGAAAATAATATCACAATCAATTTCATAATGACGCAAAAAATAAGGTTAGGAAGGAAACTCCCATTAATACTGAAAAGAACAATAACAGTTACTGGACATGAGAAAAGTGTTTTAAGATAAGGATTTTATAATTTTCAACCGAAAGTACTGGTTGCTCGTTGAATAAATGCTGACTGTTTCCTTGTAGGGAAACGGCTAATATTACTATTAGCCTTATTGTCATGTATTAAAAGGCTACAGTATTCACTCCTTATTCTCTGGAATCTTTCGTTTGAATTTTAATGTTATTTATTTGAACATAAATGTCTCTGAAGAGAAGATTTGATATGTCGTTTCGATATCATGTTCTTCTTTTTCATCACGGAAGCAGGAAATTGTCAATAAAATGCTTCTCAATTTTTAAAATCTAACTGCGTCATTGAAGAATACAAAATATTTTCTATCACTCCCGAAGACATCGTGTGAACTAAGCTTGGTTGACACAGAATTTAAAGTTCATATATATATATATATATATATATATATATATATATATATATATATATATAGTAGCTAAGTTGTTGAACTCGTAGGTTTATTAACCTTTTGTTCATGCATTTACTTTTATAAAGAATGCTCGATACAAATGTAGAGCGTTATACTGTAATGGTTGTTACAATGTTTTTAAATTCATAGTATCACTACACAAACATTTTTCATGTTTCGAAGCCAGCCCATTATGCTTTGGCTTCATCCTCAGGCGATATTTTAGAAAAATGAGACATGAAAATTTTTTGTGTAGTGATACTATGAATTTAAAAACATTGTAACAACCATTACAGTATATATATATATATATATATATATATATATATGTGTGTATGTGTGTGTGTGTGTGTGTGTGTGTGGTTATGTCTTGAAGGCTGTCACAATGCGTTGAGTAAAATAAAGAAAGGTAAAGAAGTGTTTGGGTATTACCTATTTGTTAAACATTAACATTTCGAGATCAAGATCTTTGAAAGGTCATTGTTTGAAAGGCCGAAAACACACTCGGACAGACAAGCTTCTCTGCCATTCTGAAAATGAGATTTTGATCTCGAAATATTAATGTTTAATAAATAGGTAATACCCAAACACTTCTTTACCTTCCTTTATTTTACTCAACGCATTCTGACAGCCTTCAAGACATAACCATGCAACTATGTTACACAATGCTTCAAACAAATTACAAAACTTTACTATATATATATATATATATATATATATATATATATATATATGTCCAGTCCGTAAACGAGGAGGATAATCCAACAAGATCAGCTTAATATAAAAATATTAAGTGTTATATCTATATAGAGAGCTCAATGGATGTTATCCAGAGCAATATGATATTTATTAAGGAAAACTCAAAACGACATTTAAATTGGTTATAAATTATAATTCATTTCAATAAGCTAAATTAGCTCATTTCATCAGATTACACAATATTCGTTCCATTTGGTACAAAAATTTTGCCGGAATAAGCATCTTTTTTTAACTGAAGAGAAAAATATAAGAAAAACGAAAAAAGGAAAAGGAAAAAAGTGTCAGGGCAGAGGTCATCCCAGAATATGTGGATGCGGAAGTAACTATGAGTAGATATACGTATGGATGTCAGGATGTATGTAAGGAAATGTATGAAAATATATGAGTAATTTGGGAGTATGTCTGAGAATTGTTAACATACTTACATATATATAACACTATTTATACGCGCGGAAATCCTGCCTTTATAAAATATATGCGAGTATGCATACACAGAATTCGTATGTAGACATGAATAAATGTAAGTCTATAGGTATGTATAAACATCAACACAGTCGCATTTATATGTACATATGTGGATGTGTGCGCGTGTGTGTATGTAGGTATAAGTTAGTGTACATGCGTGTGTTAATTTGTGGTGTTACACATACATACGCATCCATGGAATTAGAAGTAGGCGGTTAATGACTTGGTGGTCAACATCTTCGGGACTGGTCTGAATACCCCCAACTGGGATGACGCCATACCTCTGTCCTGACTCTTTTTTCCTTTTTCTTTTCTCTTATATTTCTCTCTTCAGTTAAAAAATGCTTATTACAGCAAAACCTTTTGTACCAAATGGAACAAATATTGTGCTAAATTTAAATGACGAGCTGAGTCTTCCTTTATATATATATTTGGCCAGAAATCTCTTTATGCAGGTTTCATTGAAAATAGCAGACAAAAAATCTCTTATGCTAAATTGAAAACGGCTAACCTCATCATGAAAAACAGCAAATCATCCTCGAGATCCAAACTACAACGAGCCAATATTATTTACGAATTCACCTTTCCCTTGATGAACTGCGTTCTTGATCCTAGTTTCGTAAATAATTATATCGGCCATAAAACTATGAAACTGAATCGAAGACTCAAGGTTCATCTCTCTCAGCGGAGTACAATTCGATCTACCAAACCCTATCCAGAACATACTTGTCGACAATACAAATATCATAGCATCATCCACGTACAAAAAAAAAAAAAATGACTAAAATAATGGAGGCCTTGTCAGTAGTAATAATAATAACAATAATAAAACACTCAAATAATATCAACATGCTAACAACATACTTACCGTATTTGGTACGTAACACTTACCTGGCACATTTTGTGTCGGGTAGGGACCGCAAATTATCTCTCAATTGCGTCTCTATCCTCGAAGACAGAGTGCGGCTCAGTTGTAGGTCTGTCCGAAGACAGAGATGCATCTGAGAAAAATTATACAGTGTTTCGAGGCCGAGCCACCCCGTTGCACCAGGGGGTGGGCCAGGTGTTCGTCAGGGCCAGTGCAACCGGCTGTTCCGGGAACTGGATAAATTTCTGTACCTTATGTCGCCCGTATGCGTCCGGGCTCACCACGTTAAAAACCGACCTAGTGTCATATCTCGCTCCAGTGGGGGAGTAGCGTCAATATACTTACCCAACAGACATTCTATTATACGTAAATAACATTAATCCCCGAAAATCGCAAAATTTATAGTTGAAAGCGCTCGGATAAATAAAATACTTTTAAAATTTTTTATATAATTTATGGCCTCAAAAGAAAAAAAATTATAAGATCACATGAAAAGTACATAAAAAATGTAACCATCTCACCCTGTCTGTCATTTTTAATGAAATCTGAATATATAGAGATATATATACTAATCATTTCCCACCATGCAAGGCAACAACAACATGTCATATGTATATAGTGTTTATTTAATATATATAGTGTTATATATATATATATATATATATATATATATATATATATACGTATTTAGTGTTTTATTATGTATATAGTTTTATATGTATATATATATATGTATATAGTGTTTTATATATATATGTTAAATAATGTTACATGTTTTAATCATGTAATAATGTTTTATATATACATAATGTTATATATATGTATATAGGGTTTTATGTATATATATACAATTTGTTATATATATATATATATATATATATATATATGGTGTTATATATATATGTATATAGTGTTTTATACATATATATATATATAGTGTTATATATATAGTTCGATCCTCAGTGCGTGCTTTCACTACTTTCACCCTATCTAAACTTAAATCAATATATCTAGTTCTAGTTAGATTCTTCTTATTCACTTAGGCAAAAATACGATTGGGAAAGTTATTAATCCAACTCTTTCTTCCCAGCTATGTGTTAATTAGTTAAAATGTATCACTAACGCCACCATTAGCTTAAACAAAATCATTACAACCTAAAAAATGGAATACTCGTCATACATACATATATATATATATATATATATA